>JAOQMQ010000005.1:3960765-3972807 GCA_027563845.1 Erythroxylum subrotundum | reverse complement strand
GTATGGAAATTGAAAGAGATAGAGCAAAAGGCAAGATTGGGCTGTGTCAAAAGCAGTATTTGAAGAAGGTACTACAATATTTCGGGATGAATGAAAATTCAAAACCGGTTAGTATACCTCTTGCTCCTCATTTCAAACTTAGTGCTTCTATGTCTCCTAACACGGATGAGGAGAGTCATTACATGGCTAAAATTTCATATGCAAGTGCTGTTGGTACTTTGATGTATGCTATGGTGTGTACTAGGCCTGATATTTCACAAGCTATTAGTATTGTCAGTAGATATGTACATAATCCAGGGAAAGGACATTGGCAAGCCGTGAAATGGATTCTACGGTATATTCTGGGTACTGTAGATGTTGGTTTATCATTTCAGCAAGATGAAGTTAATGGTAAATGTGTTGTTAGATATGTAGATTCTGATTATGCAGGTGATTTGGACAAGTGTAGGTCCACTACAGGTTTTGTATTCACTCTTACTGGAGGGCCAGTGAGTTGGAGATCAACTTTGCAATCTACAATTGCTTTATCAACTACTGACGCAGAATACATGGCAGTAACAGAAGCTATTAAAGAAGCCATCTGGCTTTAAGGGTTACTTGATGACTTAGGGGGTCCATCAGGACCATGTGGATGGTCATTGCGACAGTCAGAGCGCTATTTATTTAGCAAAGAATCAAGTTCATCACGCACGTACAAAACACATTGATGTGAGGTTCCATTTTGTTCGTGAGATTATTGATGAGGGAGATATTCTTCTTCAGAAGATTGGGACCGCTGACAATCCTGCTGATATGTTGACAAAACCAGTTTCGTTACTCAAGTTTAAGCACTGCTTAGACTTGATTGGCATTTGTAAAATTTGTTGATTGCCCCGTAGGGGATTGGGAGACGACCGTTGGGAATTGCACTTCGAGGATTTGAGCCAAGGTGAAGATTGTTGAATATTGTCTCAACTTCTCAAAGTCAAAAATTGAAACTTGCAAAGTCAGAAATTGATGCTTTCGGTGATCAACAATGGTGGCTTGAATTTCTGATGGAGTTTGATGCAGCTAACTTTGACATTCACCCATGGAATTCTCTATAAATGGGAGGAAGAACAACGAAAGAGGTGAGAGTTGGGAGAAGAGCAGAAGTTGTTAGTGTGAGAGAGTTTTTTCAAAAGTGAGAGAGCAAATTTTCGAAGGAGAAGAGAGAGAAGAATAGTGAGAGGGAGAGAAAAAATATATATATATATTTTTTTTTGTTCTTTTCTTTTCTACTAGTATTATGTGAGTTTTGGGTTAATTTGAGTCTCTTGAAAAATTGAGTGATAAATACTATTGTATGCTCTCATTGATTATAGTGAAATACTCGGACATCTCCAAACTGGACGTAGGCATTGCCGAACCAGTATAAAATTTTTGGTGTTCTTGTTGTTATTTTATTTTCACTCCAAATTTATTCACGTTTCTGAACAACAGTAGCTGCACGTTTGGGGCCAGACAATTCCAGTCTTGGTCCAGCCCTCCAAATGCAGCAGGATATGCAATGCTTCACAGTAATCCAAATTTATTTCTACTAGTTCTTGTTATAAGTAAATTTATTCCTTTTACAATTTTACCTTAATTTTGAAAGAATGATTGAATATTAAAATTTTCTATCTGATTTAAAAGTTGTTTTAAAGCTGTATTCTGAATTTAAATTATTTAAAAAATAATGATAAAATAAAGATAGATTAATGAATTTTTGTTATATATAACTTTTATTAAATATTGAAAATTAATGTCTTCTCTGTATTTTAAAATTAAATGGCCTTAAGTAATTAGTAGTATGAATTTCTTCAACAAGCCATCTTTTATGATCTTTGCAGTATCAGATGGACTAGCTCTCTTCGCTTCCATTGTTTCCTTGTTAATGTTTTTGACTGTAGTCACATGAAAGATTACCTCAAAGGGTCTCCGCCAGGTTAAGTATAGGCATTATCACTCTGATTTAGTATTTTTAAAAATATAAAATAATAAAAATAATAAAAATATTATAACTAATAAAATCATAAGAGAGAATATCAACTACAAAAGAATGGATAAGATTATCATTGTTACCTGCTATTTAATTCACACACATGAGCACTTATGCTATCTCTTTTTCTCACAAGAACTAGATGCTTTTATCTTTTTCTTTGATATATGGCTTACTTTGTGCTCAGAATTTTGGTAATGTAAAGTATAGAAACATTTCATGCATAAAACACAAATATAACATTACATGACTTGGTGACTGAACAATTCAAACAATTACTTACTGGTGGATCAAACATAAGCAGAAAAAATTGTTGGAATGAGTTGTTTTGCAAAACCTGCTGTATTGAAGCCTGCGGAAGATCTTGCAATGAAGATCAAGCTGAAGAAGAAGAAGAAGGTGAGTTTCGGGTTGAAGTCTCCAAGGCTCATCAGAAAAATTGAGCTATTGATTTTGGGGATAATTCAGAAGGCTATGTGCTCAAGGAACCAAGTTCTGGAATTTGAAGATCAAGAAGAGAAGAAGTTGAATAAATTCGAAAGGAATTGAAGATGTGCAGATTGGAAAAATTCAAATGTTGCAGCAAGAAGAAGTTCAGAGGAAGAAGTGCAGAGTAAGAAAAATGGAGAAGCTAAAGTAAATTAAGTCGGATTAATTAGTATAATCAAGAATTACTGGAAACAAGCAAAACAAGGGGAACTGATCCATGCATCAAGCATTTTCACTTTCATGGCCTGACAATCGGATTTGCATGTCTGTTTTTGGAGCTGAAGAATCAAAATAGCTGCTGAAAAATTAATTGTTGTTCATGCTGTACAAGTTTGAACTTTTACCAATATTAGCTTTAGCAATGCTAAAGACAAAATGAATTGCTTTTGTGTTTTGACAAATTAGGAAAAGTCAGTACAAGTCAAGTTTACTCATCAGTTTAAGTGTTTATCCATTAGCAAAAAAGTCAGTTTGTATCAGAACATGAAGGAGCTGCATAAAAGGCTTCTTGCTGTTCATCTTCGGATATATGAAAAAAAACGTTCAATACAAGATCACTTTCCTTCAATATTTCAATCTTCTTATGTTTTAATTTCTCATCGTTGTTTTTGATTTCCAGCAGCTAGTGATTTAAGTACAGTAGCAGAGAAGAAGTTTAGTTCATGTTCTGTTTTGTTAAAATCTGAAACCAGTTTTGAAAAGTCTTGAAAGTGAAAATCTGAAGTTCCATTAGTTTTGCAAGTTCCAATCCATTCGATCTGTCTATCATCCTTTTATATCCTTTTATTCCTTCTGAAGTTGAGATTCCTTGAAAAAATCGACAGCTGAAGTAGTTTTGCACATTCAGAAGTTGAGAATTGAAATTTTACTGTTCCATTCGGTTACAAAGGAGAGCTACATACATTTTCCAATTTACACAAAATTTCCTGTCATACATTCCCTGATTTGTGAGAGGCTTGAGTTGGATTTTTGAAGGAGCAACCTACAATCAAATTACAAAGCAGAGGAGACTGAAGCTGCAACTTTTGGCTGTTGAAGGCTGGCGTGAACAGTGCACGTGAACAGTGCACCAAGTGTTTGACTGAAGGCTTCAACCACCGTTGATCTTCGACAGGTTCTGGGCTGAAGGTGCTACCTTCTATCCTTTGAGGGGGCATCTTCAAGAAAAATGAATCAGAACGTAACAAGTTATGGAATGAGTGCCACCAACAACGTTAACTTAGTACGAACGAGCCTAGCCAGTACCACCAAGAAGACCCTTGAGCTTCTTGACTTGAGCATCATCAAGAAATGTGGTTGCCTCGACCAAAGCAGACGACATACAATTCATTTCCAAACAACGCAAAGTCAAGAATCTGGAGACCAGGATCAGGGTCGCTGAAGCTAACAATAGCAGTTGAGGGTACCCTACCAGCATTCACTTGGAAATGAAGCAACCCTTTAGGGAACACCATAACATCACCCTTCTTAAGAGACTTGACATAGGGCTTATTTGCGGAGGAGATGAAACCGGCAGTAATATGTCCGTCCACAACGTAGACTATCTCCGTTGCCGCTGGATGGGTGTGCATAGGGACAACACCTTTCGATGCGAGGTCAGTCGTGCAATGGATATGCCAAGGCCATTAACACCAGGAAATTGTTGCACAAAAGCTGGAGTCACAGCAGCATTTATGATGTTTGTGGTGTTACCTGCGGTGCCAAGTCCTTCGAACACAAAATCTTCAACTGTGACTACTGCAGGATTTCTGCATGCAAACCCTGATGGGGTTACTGCACCCTTTAGCTTTGCAACACAGAAATCAGCTCCATGGGAGTAGGATGATGAGGATAGTAAGATGATGAAAAAGAAGAGGAGGGAATTTTGCAGTTGCATTCTTTTGCTGCTATCCCTAGTTGGCGAGGTGTGGTATCCTGGATAAGGTTCTTGGTGGTTACATTATATAAGCAAGTCCATCAGAAAATTTACAGGTTTGGACCACAACATGCAAGTTGGGATAATGCGTCAATTTACAGGTTTTGATCAACTACTCCTCAATTCTCTTACAGAGCTTGTACATGACATATCCTTCATGATATGGAAGAGTAAAGTAGTTGTACTGCTGCAGAAATTACCAGTTGTAAAAGTGAAGAAATCATTGGGGAATGATAAGAAAGAAAGAAAAAAAGAAACATGAGTGGTCCAGTAGTAGCACATGGGAAGAATGAGAGGGAGTTGTAGAAAGACAACATTTGACAGCTAAATGCCCAGAAACACAATTAAGCGGCAGCTTGGCTGCTTTCTGCAAATCGAAACATTGTGTGATAAACAGTAACTTCTGTTGTTCTAAGTGTGTGTACTAGGAAATCTATTCACACGTCCTGATTAATAATCATTAGTATCAATAAATAGTTTTAAAAAAACATAATGTTTAAAATAAAAATTTGGCACTCCAGATCAGTTGTTGGAATGAGCAAAAAGATGTTATGAATATATCATATTTTATCTACCTTTGACTTGGAACTATTTATTGATATTCATATTCTCTTGAAATCACATGTTTCATTTTTGTTGTTCCTACTCTGTTCCAACTTATCTCATCGACACATTTATATAAATTCTACATAAATATGTGGATGAGATGAGTTAGAACAGAGTAGGAATAGTAAAAATGAAACAAGTGTTCTGATCCCGTTAATATTCTAACCACTAATTATAAAATCAGGGCATTAATGGAGTTACTAATTTATTCGATTGCTAAATATTTTTTTAAATTCCTTTTCAATCATGCTTTAGACTTTTTTTAATATAATTTAATTATTACTCTATTAAAAATACCAATGTTTTAAAAATCGAACCGAAAATTAAAATGATAAGACAAAAAGTTTAAAGTTTAAAAGTTTCAACTGGTATTACACTGTCATAAAACCAACTAAAGATTAAATAAAATTAAATAATTTTAAATATAATTAAAAGATATTGTCCTTATCAATCGAAAATTTTGAGTTTTATTGAAAAAAGAAATTATTGAATGAAAATTGAATAATTTATTTTGATTTATAAGAACTTATTAATTTACAAAAATTGACCGATTAATTAATAAATTGGTCCATTTTTAAAAACAAGAGTCATTAAATTAAATCGAATCGGAAAGTTAAAAATCGAACTTAAAGTTGGACAGTTCAAAGCATGGTTTTGAAACCCGGACTGGACTGGCCGGTTCGACCGGTGACCGGTAGGCTATTCGGTCCGGGTGACTCCTAAAAATTAGTCCCTAATTGAACCAGTGCGAATGACCGGTTAAACCAGGACTGGTCGAACAGATTGGCCACTGATTCAATGAATTTTTTTATTTTTTATTTTGCTTTTTTTCTTTCTAAAACGCTGAAGCGTTTTTTGATTCTTTCTAAAGTAAAACCACCTTTTCTCCATAAATTTAACAAAAGTATAGAAATTTATATTATTTGGGTTTTTTTCTATTTTTTTAATATTAATAATATTATATATAATTAAATATAATTATTGCGTAATTATGACGTCGTACCGATTCGACCAGTCGAACTGGTGAGCAGTAAGCCTTCCGGTTCGACGTCCGATCTAGGTTTCTAAACATTGGTTGAAAGTATTTACATTTAAACCGGTTGAGCCTTTTAATCATTAAAAATACAATGATGTGTAAATTAATTTGGAGAATATGTGATTTTGTTTGTCTATCACATCATTTTTGTTAAAATAAAATTTTTGATAAATTATATATTTTGATTATGATTATAATTATAATTAATTTTCAGTATTGACATAAAAATTATAAAAATTTTGACATCGAATGAATAGTTATATCTAGAAATTACGATATCTTTAACTAGAATGAAACTTTTTTCATTTAAATTTTAATTTAAAATATGGAAATTTTGTCTTAATTTCTTGTAATTAGCACAACTAATATTTTCTTGTCATAGTATAAGCTGTTAATCGGTGATCATAAATCTCTAAGATCTATTATCATTATTCACTAAACTAAAAAGGGCCAAAAAATGGAAGATCCACTTTATTTTGTAGGAATACTATGTTTGGCATTGAAGCATAGACTTCTTCCAAGGCATCATGTGGTCCAACTCAGTTTATCTGAAAAGTTTCAAGTTCTACTTGTGTCTGATCAAACCCTACAAGCCCAGCCTTGCTTCTTGTGAGAGTCCACTGAGAAAAGCTTGTGTTTTGAGCCCTTCACCCATCCTTCTCTAATATACTTTTTGTTTTTAATCAACACATGGAAATTAAGAAGAATCAGAAGGCAGCAGAAAGAAGAAAAGAATGGATTGAGTCAATAATCAGAAAGTAAAGAAGACAGGATTTTGTCAGGTGATAGTAACAGTAAGAACTGGTAATGAGGTTGTGTTGTTGGCTGAATGAGTTTCAAAAGGCTTCAGAAAGATCAAAACTGTATGTACACTATACTGCTCTATTCAGGGCATGTAGCTGACTCAGTTTCACCAGTCAAAACCATCCCAGGTGAGTGAGTTCTGTCTTAAACACCTATAAATCTGTGAAAACTGAAATGACCCCATCAAGAAACAAACAATGACTACCATGGAAACTGGAAAGGGAGTCATAAGTTTGGAAGAAAATGAAAATGCATTGGTGTTCGTGAATGAGAAAGCTGGTCTCAGTTGAATTGAATACTTGCAAGATAAGGAGAGAAAGGCATGTGTTTTGCAGCAGAAATCACAGAAGATAGTAGTGTAGTCTTAGCTCATCACCTCTTTCTCCTTCCCCTCCTCCTCCTCCTCTTCCTCAGAGTGCACTTTCCTGACACTTGCTGCTCTGCCAACATTCAAGAAAGTTTTAGAGAAAAAAGAAAAGTTGGGAGGGACTTTTAATTGCTACCAAACAAGTCTAAACCTCACTACAACCAATAGTCTCTTACTTGTATTATTATGGCAATCTTCAATGAATCTTATCAATTTTTGCAACTCCCACACTCTCACTGTCTCTTTTTAAAAGAAAGTCATTACAAAATATCATATCCTTCTTTTCACCTGAACTTAAGTTTTAGTGAAAAAAAAAACCACTTCCAAGCTTTTTTTCACCAGTCCACCAGAAGCTGAAAGTGGTGACACTTCATACATACTTTACTGAAACAGTAGCTTTTTTGTCTTGTATTAATGGTTACTGAATCAACGTTACTGTGGACAATGTTATTCCATAATATAATAAGAAACAAACCTCCATGTTTGTTTAGTTAGAACTAAACCATTTTTCCCCCGAAGGTTTTGTACTTGTAAAAGCTTGAGAAGCACCTAATCTACAGGACTAAACATACAGCAGCCAAAGGGAAAAAACAAATTTTAACTCATCTCTTGTTAGTCTATGTATGAGCAGGTTCTCATTATGACGTTGGCACACATTTCCATGTTCATAATGTGAAGACAGCGAAACCAAAGGCGCACAGTAGACTAACCCTAATGTTTCTGTATTAAATCGATTTTTGGATTTTTTTTTCTACTTGAATTGTATATTTTGTTTATGGGTTTATGCAAATTGTCAGAGACAAGGGCAGCAACAAAGGAAGGCAGTAACACTGTAACAACAGCAGCAGAGTCGCAGTCATTATTTCTCCTTTTTTTTCGTTTTGCTATTTTGTTTTCACTTAGGCAATACAAAATCAGAAGAGAAGTTTTTTTTTTTAATCAGAAGCTTTTAGATTCATCCATGTACACAGGAAGAAGAAGATTCTCCAAAGCCATGAATACTGGTTAAACACTTTCCCACCTAGAACAAGCCCTTCTTCCCCGGAAGCTCTTCTTAGTTTTATTATATGTGTACTTCTTTAAGGATGATGAGCGCTGGGAATACAAGAAATAGGTCTCCCTTTACTCCAACACAAAGACAAGAGCTTGAACATCAGGCTCTCATATTTAAGTACATGGTCTCAGGTGTCCCTATACCACCTGAACTTCTCTATTCTGTCAAAAGAAGTTTAGAATCTTCTTTGGCCTCAGGATTCTTCCCTCACCAACCTGGTAAGTTGTATGAATATTTATTATTACTTTGGAAAAAAGAAATCTCTTTTCTTTTCATTTTTAATGAGTTTGATCTAGACTAGACTTCAAAACTCTGGGGTTTTGCAGTTGGGTGGGGTTGTTATCAGATGGGTTTTGGCAGAAAAACAGACCCAGAGCCAGGTAGGTGCAGAAGAACAGATGGGAAGAAATGGAGGTGCTCAAAGGAAGCATATCCAGACTCCAAATACTGTGAGAGACATATGCACAGAGGCAGAAACCGTTCAAGAAAGCCTGTGGAACTTGCTTCATCATCAGCTGCAACTACTGCTACTTCTACTAATACAACAATAACAAACCCTTCTTCATTAGTCAACAGAAGCCTACCTCCACTTTCTTCTTTTTCCAAACTTCAAGCACATCCTCATCAAAGCCCCACCAGTAACTCAGTTTTTAATCCCTTCCTTTATCCTCATCATTCTTCATCTTCTGGAACTCCTGGGGCTGGTTGTGGTTTTTCTGCTCAAAATAACCCGACAAACAATCTATTTTCTGATGCTGGAACTTCTTCTCATGTTGATAAAGATTACAGGTTTGTGTAAATTCTAGAGAGGCTATACGTGTTAGAACTTAAGCTTTTATTTGTTTCTTTTATTGTTCCAACTGTTTGTTTGTTGTGCTAAGGTACTTTCATGGGATAAGGGAGGGCCTGGACGAGGGAGTTCTCTTCCCAGAAACTTCGGGGACTCGTAGAAACTTACAGGACACTTACCAGGAGTTGACAATGAGTTCATACAGAAGCTACCCAGATTCAGGGTTTCAAGGGTTTGCTGATTCTTCAAAACAACAAGAACAGCAGCACTGCTTTGTCTTGGGAACTGATTTCAAGTCATCATCTGCAAGGCCAATGAAGTTGGAGAAAGAAACAGTTGAAACCCAGAAACCATTGCACCAGTTCTTTGGTGACTGGCAATCCAAGAGTCCGGACTCTTGGCTCGATCTTGCATCCAATTCAAGGCTGCACACTGGTAATATCTCATTTCATGGCTTTTCAAGTTTCTTCTTTTCTTAAAAAAACCCTTTCTTGTTCTGTTCATTCATGTTTCTTGTACCAGATCTCTTTTCATGCTTTTGTCTACTTCAACATGGTGTTTATGCAGATAATTGAAGACTTGGAAGTATCAAGAACGGATCTTTATGTTAAAAGGCCAAAGAATACTGCTTGGCGGGTCAATACTTGCCTCGGATATTAAGATTATGGATCAATAATGTATGGTAGGGCCACAAGAAGATTTCTGTCTGTTGCTTTTCTTCATCGTTTTACTTCCTATTCCCCTTCAGGAAACATGTTTGGGATTTATAGACTTTGTTTGTTTGATCAGAAGCAACTGGAATGGTGTTTGTAGGCTATATATTAGTAGAACTTTATTAGCAATTGTTTCTTTTGGCTTCTGCTGTTACTGCCGCTGCTGCCGCTGCTGCATAGTACATACATAGCTAACTGTTCCACCATTGGAGCACACCTGTCAACCATCATATGGAATAAGGTGGTCCAGTTTGGAGATCAACAGCTTACGTATGTGGTTGAGAAACCTTTTGGTAACATTTCAGAAAAAAAAAAAAAAAAGGGGAACAAAGTCACTGCTTTTATCATTCTAAACACTGATCTATAAAAGCTACGTTCTGCATAAATAAATAGCTTGACTTTTATACTATAAACAAATTGGAATCTTTGTACTTTTCATAGCTTGCTTGCCCTACTTAGCAGCTTCTTGTTCTCCCGAGCATTTCAAGTTCAAGTGAGACCAACTTGGTACGTCCCATCAAATGACCAAAAACCGTATTGACCAAATGACCACCTTATCTGTATATATTCTTAGTTGTTGGTAAGAAGCACGCCTGCATTTCTGCCCCTGCCACAGGCAAGGCAGGTATTATCAATTCCAACTACAAAAAGAAAAAACATATTCTCAAGATGGTTGCGTCATGATTTAGCATCAAACCGTGATCATGAAATCTTTTGCTTAGAAAAAAAAGACGATGATAACCAAAAAGGATATGATGTGACACAGTACCATTCATGAGCACTCAAAACACAACCTTATCAATAACACCTAAGAAGATAAATACTTGAGAGAGTAGTTTTACGCACTTGTCGTATTTATTTTTTTCGTGTTATTATAACAAGAAAAATATTAAAATTAATTCATTAATCTGTAAAATAAGTCATATGATCCGATTAAAGGGTCATGCGAGTTAACTCCAAAAACCACGGTCTAATAATAAATCTTCTTTTGTGATAGACATATGATGATGTATGATTTGACTAGTTTAACAGCACCACATGTTGGGAAGGGGTGGCTACCAATATGTCCAGTCCTGTATAACTTGTTTATGTTTCTGTAATTTGTGCTTCAAGCGAGGTTATTGAGAGCCTACAATAGTTCGTTTCTTCTCTTGAGCTCGAAGTTTCAGTCGACCCTGTGCATATATGCATACGTGCATGTGAATTCAATATAATCCTATTGATTAAGTAATGATAAGAGGACATGCACTTGTTCTTCTGCTTCTACTCAAAGTTTGGTCGACTTAGAACATCAATAATGAGCCCGTCAATCACGAGTTATAGAGACTTCTGATGTCTCAGCGCAGCGCTTCTTTCTGGAAGTGCTTTGACTTTCCTGTTCCTCATTACATTTTTCCTGACAGGAAATGTTAACGAGAAACATTCTAGGTTTCTCTGCTTTCCTGTTCTCCTTTAACGAAGACCGAGTGGATAAACGTGGTAATGGTAGGCAAGCTTTAGGTGACTCCAGCAAGGAATTATTTAGATATTGAACATTACATGTCATAGCTGTCTCAAATGAATGTCGTCTCTCATCACATAGCTGTAGCCCTCGTAGCTTTTTTTTTTTTTTTTCGGGTAGTAGAAGAATCAGGTTCTTGAGTAGAGTGTGTTAGATAATTTTGACGCTTTTTATAAAGTTGGATAATATTTAATTATATTTTTAATAACTTATCGATTATAGTTCGTAATTTGATTCGGATAAAGATAACAAAGTAATTTGATAAATTATTTAAGTCAATAAGTCGAAGTTCAAGAGGAAAATGAATCCCGATTAGTGTGGATCGGACTCATATCGGGCATGTAATGGAGACAGGGGTGGAGCCACAATGGGAGCAAGTGGGGGCACTTGCCCCCACTGCCCCTAAAAAGTTTTCCCACTGTCTCGAAAAAATTTTATGTAAAAAAATTATTACTTTAAGTTTTGCCCCCATAAAAAAAATTGCTTCCATTAAAATTTTGCCTCTATTAAAAATAAAAATTTGCCCCCACTAAAAGGAATTTCTGGATCCGCCCCTGGATGGAGAAGCTCGATATTGATGTTATATATAAAAGCTAAGGTCTCTTATAATTGCTCATGTCATTCGTAAATATAAGGATTTTCTGACTCTTTAAGAGAGCTTACGATTTGAAAAAATTATAGAAAGGCTTGATCTCTTATAATTGCTCATGTCATTCGTAAATATAAGGATTTTCTGACTCTTTAAGAGAGCTTACGATTTGAAAAAAT
>JAOQMQ010000005.1:3938274-3957682 GCA_027563845.1 Erythroxylum subrotundum | reverse complement strand
CCAAATTCTTGAATTTCTAATATCAGGCTTCAAACTCAAGAATTTGGCTTTTGGCTCTTTTATTGACCATCACAGAAATGGGGCTCTGATCATATGAGATGTCATTTCCAGAATCTGGATATCTCAAATTACCAAGGAAAAAATCTCAAAGAAACACCTGATTTGCTGTTTCTTGCAAGGAATCAAGAGAAAGATGAAATTGGGTTGGTCCCAAACAATGGATTTGGGACACAAAGTTGGAACGTTTGGTAGGTTTTCTTAAATTGTGATTTTGGGAGAATCTGAGGTATTGAATCTTAATCTCTTAAAAAGAAGGGTCAAACGAAAATGGTAGATAAAAATGGCAAATGGAGGGAGTGAATAACAAAGGAAGGTTAAAACTTTCTATTATTAAGCATTAGAAAGAGATCATTCACTCATTCTTGTTGTGTGTTTTCTCTCCTTTTCTCTCAGATGCAGGTAAAGGTTGTTGAGGGACAGAGAGGAACAGAGGAGATGAATCCGGGTGGGATTCAAAGGGTTGTGACAGCAAAATTAGTGTGATTGATTGCCTAGAAAGAGAATCTTGGGAGCAAGCTGTTAGCTGTTAATTATGTTAAATGCAAAAAAGAACCAGAAAGATTTGGCCTGGCTTAGATTAGATTTCTGTGAAATGGAAACAAAACATCTCATGGGATCAAGCGGGCCCTGAGTTGTTTTGATAAGCATCTGAATCTGATGATATGGAATGGCGACAACAACAGCATTTTGTTCAAACTTCATGACGGCCCATTTGATTGTCTTAGATCCTTTTCATTTAGCCCACCATTGCTTTCATAGGTATACTTGCTGTTTCATCATTCACTATGGTAATGGAATTGGTATGATCTTTATTTATTTTTAATATATTTTGTGATTTAAAATAATATTTTACCTAATTATTTTAATATAAATCGATATTATAAAAGGATAAATAAAAAATGTTAAAATTAGAATCAAAATACTAAAAGTATTATACCTGCCAATATACAACAATACATTTTGACTGAAAAGTTAAAGAAAGAAATAAACATAGCCCTTAAGGGCTGTGACTTGATTGTTGAGAGCGGGGTTTAACTTCGGTTAGATTTCAGGTTCGATTTTTTACTAGCTCCTCTTGTAAAAGCCTGGGACAGCCGGATTTTACTTATAGGTGAAAAACTAGTTGGACCTTTAATGATGAGGTGCGTTCGCTTGATCCTCCTGTGAGGTTGTGCGCCAGTTAGGTTCTTAGAGAGATTTGTCCGCTTGGCTCACCTACGAAATTTCCTCGTATAAAAAAAAACATATCTAAATATATAATAATGTATATATTTATTTATATATATATATATATATATATACACATGATAACGTGGGCTTGATGTAAGCGACTGTCCACTGCACCGCAGTTTCTTCTTAGTTTCTGAAACCACGTCAGCGGAAATTGTCGCTTAGTCCAAGGGACCGCAGCTCATGAACAAAAGTGTTTTGTCTTCCTTCTCTTGTCCCTTTCTGGTTGACACCTCCGACAACTTCTAATTTGAAAAAGCTCTCCAAAGTCCAAATATTACAAAAAGACAACTTCGTCAAAAGGCTCGGTCAAAATTTCCATCGAAAGTACACGAAAACTACAGTTAATTCATGGAACGTACCTGTGTTACCCACCAAGCTTTGCATAAGAATATGTACCAATGATTCGTAGGAACACTATATAACTTAAATTGCCACTTAATCAGGAATAAGGTTGCTTAATATCTTTTCAAATCTCATAAAATAGTAAAATTCATATTAAATATTATTATTTTTGTACATAAATTAAATTCATTATTTAGTTTAATTTTTTGATTAAACAACAAAAATTAATAACGAAAAAATGACATTTTTTTAAATATTGTAATGTGATTCAAGTAATAATTTTAATTTATCTCTTTACCCAAAATTTACGGTAAGATAACTTTTTATAAAATGCTTGGAAACTAACATGTGATAAAGCAAACACACGCAAGAGATACTTTTAATTCGAATAAAATGACAAGGGTTTGTTAAAGTTTAAAATAATAAGAGCCTGCAACACAATAGGAACCTGTTACGCGATAGAAGCCTTTTAAACAATAGCAGTTTGCTAAATGATAAATTCAGTTAAGATAAATTAAAATAGAAGGCGTATGTTAGAAACTGAAAAGAACTTCTTGTAAGTTGAAAAACAGAAAGAGCCTGTTAAAAGTGAAGGAACCTTTTGCTGAAATAAACACGCACACACAATATAATGCGAAAATATAGAAGTTAAAAAAAGAAAGATAATGATACAGTCGAATTATATTGGTTCGGCTTACAACTCAAGTCTACGTCTAATCTCCAAGTATCCAACTTGAATGTTTTACTATAAAACTAAGTAGTAATTTAACGAGCCTCTTTAAGCTCACGAGTACATATTTTTCAAGGGTCTTTAACCTTCTCATGAGTACATATTTTTTAAGATTTTCCAACCTTCCAAACTAGTAGTATTGTGCTAACCTCTACAAGCTCTCAAGAAATGAAGAAGTAATTTGCTTAGTACGAGCTTCAATGATATCTCTAAAAAAAATTCACTTTTTAAGGTACAAGAGATTTGATAATGATATGACTTTCAAGAATATTGATGTATATCAATAATTTGACTTTCTCTCTTCTTTCCTTCCATGCTTCTCTATTTTGCAACTTTAGTGACTCTTACTTAAATAGACATTTTTTCAACTATTCATTGTTTCATTTCTATTTTGAATTTGACTTTGAATCTTCAATATTATCCCTGCTAGAATATTGTAATAATCAACCGTTAAGAGAAATCTGGAGCTGATTGACAAAAGATGTGATTAACAAGCTCCTTTCGGATTTTGTAGAATAAATAAGGTAAGTTCATGAAGAATGTTTCTATAAAAAAGAAAACATTTATCATATAATTTTATTTCCTTTTCAAAATTAACTCGTTAGCAATAGAAGGAAATAAATTCAATTTAAATTTTAAAATATTATAAGATCATCATCAAAATCATTAATAAGATTTTGAGCTAATAATCTCCCCGTAAACAATAGTAAATATATTTTCAAAATTCAAGTAACAACAATAGTTTTCGAGAAATACCCGTAAGTTTTATAAGTCTTATTAACGAGGAGTCTTTCCTTTCTACCATATGGACTTTGCAGAAAAATATATCATAAATTATATCATCAATTCTTAGAAAAGTATATCAAACATCATATATCAGAATATATTTTCTTAATTCTTCCCATTTATCATTATCAAAAAATAGAGAAAAAAGAATACATTTCGCAAAAAATAGTAACAAAGTTATTGAAGAGACATATAACATGTCATGTCTAAAATCATGAAAAATGAAAATATATCATTAATCGACTCTTAACTCTCCTATTGTATTAGAACTGAGAATTTTTCACAGAGAGATGGAACAGTAGCATCAAACTAAGATAAATGATTATTTGTTTTTTCTTTTCAATATTTGTAGTTGTTCTATTGAAATAAGAAGATTTTAAGGTAGGTTGTCATTCAAAACTTCTTAAAATATTTATCATGATCTATTATGTGCTATAAAAAACAAAAATGTGAAACATGACTCTGATCCTAAATAATAAAGTAAACACACGTAAGAAATATTTGTAATTCAAATAAAATGACATTAGCTTATGAAAGTTTAAAACAATAAGCAGCTGTAAATCAATAGGAGCCTTAGCTAACAACACGGAGAAGAGCCTGATGAATAGGGAAGATATGGGCTAATAGAGGCTTCCATTCTTTACAGGCTAGATGCAATTATCACGTACATAATGCCTCGGAAATTGTTACTTTTGTTTTCTTTTACAGGTTCACAACCTCAGAGCCTGAGTTTGAGTCACGCCATAAGATACTGCCTTCCGATACCTCCCTTTTTCTTCTTTTTTATTTGAATCTGATAATTATGAAACAGCAACATCCTTATTACAAGTAAAACAAAAATGGCGTCGAGTGTTAGACCACAAGCTTTCACTAAAAGCATGTAATTACAGGAGAATCCTTATTCAGGTAAAGTTTGTCCTGAGCCATTAAAGTCATTTCAAGTTCCAACACATTTTGATTAAACAATACAGGAAAAGTCAAAATATGGCTAAGTGGGTGCATGCAACAGTAGTAGCAGTTTTTTAATTGAAAAAAAAGTAGTAGCAGTTGTTCTAGGCCTATGAATTGTCCAAGCCAAAAGTCACAAAGCAAGTAAAAAATACCTATAGCTGGTATGAACCCTAAATTTTAGCTCAGACCATATCAGCACCTCAAACCATGCAACGAAATTTGACCCCTGTCACTACTACTAGTCCTATATAGAATCTATATACAATCTTGCGTTAGAAACACACACACATCAGTTTCTGATGGAGAAATGTCACTACACAAAGCATCTTTTCCTAGAGATATTGTTCCTTTTCTGTTCTGTTGGTATACGGGTTTTTCTTTGCTTTTTTTTTTCTCCCTTCTGCTTGATGTATCCAGATTTCAGATATATATATTGATACCCTTTCTGCATAATATCCTAATTCGTACATATATTCCCTTCAGTCATGAATCTAATGAAAAAGCAGATACCCTTTTATACATATGGAAGACCTAAACTCACAACTTCCATCAATGTCTATTTCCATTCAAGTACTCGTTTGGTCAGTTGGGATAGTCACAACTTCCATGTTATTTTTCTTGCAAGTTTTAGTTTCCATCTGAATTATATCCATTGAAGTCGGGTAATGCAAGGACGCTTGTCCCATGAAAGAAAATGGATCAAGAACAAAAGAAAAACCGAGAAATAGCCCACAAAACTGACTCGAGGGAGGGACTGCAGGCACGTAAAGATATAGGCACGCAATTTAAGGCACCCCTTTCAATCAGAGCAGGCAGGCAGGCAGGCAGGCCCGGCTTGGATTCTCTTTCACACTCTGTAAATCGGCTTTATCTATGTGTCTCACCCTTCCCTCTCTTTAACTCTCCAACTACAAATAGTCAGAGTGGTGTAACATAGTTTTGGCTACATGCCTACACCAGCAGTCAAATGCTTGCCTTTCATCTTCTTCTTCATGCAATCTATGTCCTTGTTTTGATGCAGAAGAAAGTTCCATACACTATACTTTGGTTCCAAACATGCAAAAAAACATTGTCAACTTTAATGATAAGGTTTTCAGTCCCTATTTACAAGTTATAGTATGACATGGTTGCTCGGTGAAACAAGTTTTTTCTAAAAATGAGCAATAGTTCAAGTGGTGAAATAAGTTTTTCTAAGAAGATTCCCATGTTGAAGGTTAGTGACTGTAATTTACATCAAGTAGAGACTGTAAAGACTCTTTGAAGACATACTAATACTTATAAATATTAATTAAATTGAATTTGTTATTTAACTTTAAATCACCAAAGTATAACATTTATAAGTGATTATTATATATATTAAGCCCTAAAAGATAATATCTCAAATAAAATTTTCCAAGAACATTTCAATCTTAAAGGTTAGAGACTGTATTTTACATCAAACCTTAAAAGAAAATGATTAATTACGAATATAAATACATTAAAAAATACAATAATACTTACAAGCACTAATCAAATTCAAATTCATCAGTTGAATAGCCAATAAATATGACCACAAGTCACGTCCAGTAAAAAACAAATTTTATGCCCGAAATGCAAGATTTGACATTGATCTAATGCATACAATTGCATTAGGTAGAGATAACTATTCATAGAACTTTGGTTCGGTATATTACATTGTTATGGTGATCCAGGCTGATTTCGTGGTCCCTAGTGTCTAATGGAGTAGGTAGGGCTTTGGTAATTTGATGGGATAGATGCGAAAGTGAGCTTGCTCTCAGGTGCTTCAGGTGCATGTGAAATTAAATATATACGTAGACATGACGAGAGTGGCAAGTGAATGAATATAAGTGAAAATGCATAGTTATAACATAGATTATGAAGAGCTATTTCAAGGATTTGGTCTTGTTCTAGTCCAAAGATAGTACTTTCCAGTTAAACTATACTTAGAAGAACCATAGGAGCTTGTTGATATCGCTTAAGTCACTTCCTAAAATTTCCTTTTGTTACATCCCTACATCCAAAGACTGCTGCCTGTATTCCTCAAGGAAAACACTAAGTTCATAAACTAAGAACTCCAAAAGAGTGAAATTTTAAAGAAAGGAAAAACTTGTTCAAGTGGCCCTTGGAATTTCTATGGGATTTCCAACATTTCGTGGTTCTAGCTTTCTTCATGTAGCCACAATGCAAACACAGGGACTTGATGTATCAAATTCATATTGCCAACCCCATTGTTAGTCCCATCTTCGCTTCCATCTTCATACTTTGGTCCCTGTAATGATGAGAAGTGACCCTGAGAGTAGTCTCCACCACCGCCACTAACAAAATCGTTACTTGTTAGACTGACTGAGCATTTTGGAGTGGGTGGATTAGATGAACTCCTGCTACTTGATGCCACCATAGCTACGTCAGTGTTACTGCTTCCGTCAACTTGTTGCTGATGACTATCATCCGCATTTGCACTCCATAACATATCAGCAAATTCATGAGAGGCTTCACCGTTTGTTATGGCCAAAAGGGGTTGAGAAGATGTTGATGAAGCACAGGAATTATAGTCCTCGAGAGTCATTGGAGCCGCAGAGTCCTTAGGTGAAGAACGTTTAGCAAGGTCACTTGCTATGAGTGTGGAGCTTGAGCAAATTCTCTTCACATCGTACCTGCTTATATCAAAGTTGGTAACAGCACTAGTACCCCTGAACTTAATTGCAGCAATATCATATGCCTCAGCAGCTTCTTCTTGTGTGCCTTACATGTACGTAACAAAGGGATTTAAAGGTCAATTTCAAGTACAATCATCTCTTTACATATCATAGAAACTATACATTAAAACTCATGCTGTTTAGAAAAAAGATGATGAGGACCACCATAAGTATTAAAGGAAGGAACAGGCGTGGCAGACGACATAAATGTAAATACGGAAGAAGGAATTGAAAAGAAGATGAATCTTACTAAATGTTCCAAGGTACAAGTCCTTGTTGCCTGCAACTCTTCCTATTCTGGCTTGCCATCTTCCATGTTGATGGTGTCTGCCAGAATGAAAGAAAGCAACTTACCAAATAAAAGGAAAGAAAAGAGAAAAAAAATATTAAGTTGGTGAATGATGTCTTTATTAGTGTCAAAAACCAAGTACACACGCATCTTCTTATCATATCTCACAAGTATAATAATGTCTGTCCATTATTGTCTATGATAATTGAAAAAGCCTGTCAATGCAGTAAATAATGGAAAGCTTTATCATTGAAGTTGCTTTCTTCCCATTACCTTGTCACTCCTCTGTAGGCAGAAGCTCCTCTTGAAAATCCACTACTTTTCCTGTCAAAATTTGAACTGACTCGTTGAGTGATTATATCAGCTTTTCTTTTGTATTCAGAACAAGTGAGGAAAAAAAAAAAAAAAAAAAGAAACTGTACAATGGGCTCCTGAAACAGGAGAAAGAGAGGAAAATGTACAAATGGAAGGGAAAGTACACCTTCTCAAATTGGCAACAAGTTCTTGCCTACTCATGCGCTTCATCTCTTCAACCTCCTTCTCGTAAGTATTCAGCTTTTAACATTATTTTAAACAAAAAAAGAAGTACGATTAACTAGAGTCCTTAAGAACAAACATCTTTGCATGTATAGATTATCTGCAACTTGAGAGGTAGTATCTGATAAACTTACAGGAAAATTTGTATGAGTTGTTGGACCCCAATACTTCAAGGCAGCCAGGTCATAGGCTCTTGCTGCTTTTTCTTCTTTGTCATAACCACCTAACCAAACATTTAACACAAAGAATTATGAAGTTAGAGAGCATGCACACCGTCCAATGCTTTTGATGTAAAGAAAAGGCCCCATTTTTCTATTTTGGAATCTCCCATTCTCAAGTTCTTATCGACAATGGAGTATAAGCAACAAAAACAGAAATGGTGCTTCACCTACCTAGATAAACTGTATAGCATGAAGCAGAAGTCCCCAAAAAATGTGCATGGAAAAAGATCAGTTAGTATATTCTTTTTTTTTATATGAAGGAAAAAAGAAAAACAGAAGAAAATAGTAAAGATATAGCTTAATTTATGTAATTTCTTTCACACCTTGCCTTCCTTTTCTTGTTTGTCCTTCTTTTCTGCAGCTATTGTCCCACAAATGGGCCTCGTACCTTCCTGTCCATCTATGCCTATCAATTACATTCATAAAATGAATCATTTACAGGCACAACCTCAAGTACAAATGCATTTATCAGGAAGCGTATGTTGAACCAAAGTAAGGACTTGTTACTTCTAATGCAACACCGCCGACGAAAAAGATTCTTGCAGTACCTTGTGACACCTCGATACTGCGAAGTTCTTTGTCCAAAAGTGTCGATAGATTTCCGAGGAACAGGTTCTTTGGTCACGGATTTTCCAACAGACCTCTTACGGTTGTCCATTACTTGCAATGGAGAAATCCCAAGAGCTTCATTTTGAGAGGTGGGGCTCATCGTGAGTGACAGTTTAGAATAGCTGCTGCAATTGCTCGCTTCATTTGAGCATTTCTCACCCGTTAGTGGTACCTGCCTGAGCCAGGACTTGAACCCAGAAACTGAACTTGAACTCTCAAATGGTACATGGTACATTCCGTTGGTCTGTGACTGACTGTGGCCATGGTTAGGGTTAGGATTACAGTGTTGAAACTGGTTACTACCAGGGATCATGGCTTGTGGGTTCTCGCTGTAATGGTAAACATGAAGTAAAGGTCTGCTTGAAAGATTCTCACCAGAGTCCATCTCGGCATTAGTACTGTTAAAACTTGGAGCCACATTAACATTGATTCTATTACCATCATTATCTTGACTTTGATCTTCTTGGCAATAAACTTTAGGGTCATCAGAAGGAGAGTTGGAGTAACATCCTAAAAAATCTTCAAGCTTTGGACCTTCCTCACTTGCACTAGTTGCATCCATGGCGGTCTCATATTTCCAATCTATTCAGAACTCAAATCAACACCAGAATGTGAAAGATCAGAACATTTAAAAGAGAAAAGGATCATGTAGGTTAACACGCAAAGTGTTCAAAAGCGACATGCAATACCTTGAGAAATGTCAGAGGAGCGTCTAAAGGGATCAGCAACACAAAGTGAGCCATCGGAACGCAAAGGCATGACAGAGATATCGTGAGAAGAAGAGAAACTGGGTTGTGTTTGGTCTTCCCTACCGAACCCTTCATCGATTCTCAAGTGTGGAGTCAGAGAGAACCCCAACCAATTACTCATATTGTCTCCAAAACAAAACCCCACCACACACACACACACAGACCCTCTCAAAAACTGTGCTGTGTGGTGGTGCTGCTTCTGATGTATCTATGTGTCTTTCTTTCTTTAACTTGGATTTTTGGTTTTAGAGCTCAAACTCCAAACAATATTTTTGAAACAAAACTCTCCTTTCCTCTCTCTTTCACTCTATGGTGTCTTATATTCTCAGTATCTGTTTTGCCGATGAAGCATTGGATTTGGTGCCATTTCTTTCATTTTCTCTCAGTCTTTTAGCAGAAGTGGGCATGGGCATATCTCGACAAAATATGTACAATACAATACATACATGCGTATCTATGTGCCAAGTGTAGTTAGCTATGTTCGATAGAAAGAGCTTTTTCAATATTTTACTATTGATTCACCTCATAGAAGGTATCAAGATACGATTTGGAAGGTTGAGATTGTGAAGAGAACATGAGCTTATAATCTAAGGTGGCTAAAGATGCACCGTATCTTGGCTCAAGACTATACATGTGGTATGGCCACCAAAATGGTCCAGTTTCACACTCAAGCAGCAGCACATAGTTTGAGGGGATCATCCATGGCTACCTGAATTATGTGCAGAAAGTTAAATCTCGTTAGGACCTTAAAAATTGTAACATTTGAGGAGGTTATGTACTCAAAACTCAAAATGTGATGATTAAAGAAACTTCTCCAACCGCTTAGCTTGGTATGATTCATAAGAAAAAACTTGTATTGTCAGATTCTACCAATACCCTTTTGCATATTATCTATGTGTAAGCCTCTACCTGAGTTGATACTGCCATGGATGGATCATGTTGGAGTATATCGGTCCATACCATATGAGTCCTGTGAGTTCAGGCTCTAGGATGAATTAGCCCAATCTTCATATTTTAGTTTCTTCTTTATCTTTTCCTATCTCAAGCCTAGTTCAGTTTAGAGTTCATGGAAATTTGGGCCCCTTTCACTAAGAACAAAACCCATTTGCCCCACACCCTGTTTCAATCAGCACCAAAGACAACATCGCAAGGTGGAGTTGCTCCAGAAACTGTTGTTTTTAACTGTAACTATGGAACCCTAGGGACACCTGTCAGCATTCACAGTGAAGCTACTGTTCATTGTCTTGGAGTGTGGGGCATTTAGAAAGAGACAGCAAAGTCCTCCAGAAGCTCAAACTTCTGTTGAAGTGTACCAATTGGAAGCCAGTTTAGTGGCAGAACGAGACATTCTTTTGAGGGGGGAGGGGGGACGTCTCTGATTTGAAGTTCTGGTAAAACTGAAAAACATGAAAATAAGCATTGCTGCGCTGTAATCATCAGCAGCATTATTGCTTGACTGAGTATAAACTAAATGATTAGGAAAGGAAATTAATGCCGCAGTGTGGAAGGGAATATGCCGACTCGGACCTGCCTTGTGGACCTGCCTTAATCTTTTTCTTTTTCATTCACATGCAACTCGAAAAGGTAGAAGTCCGCTTAAATTTCAAGTTGATTTATTTTTTTTTAAAATTATTTTAATCAATCGAAAAATTTTATTTATTAAATAAAAAACATAATTTAATAAAATAATATTTATTAATTTTAATTAATCAGACCTCTCAGATTAAATTAGACTGTAAATTTTAAAACGAAAAATCCTATAAAATCGAATCTACATAATATTTAAAATTTTGATAGTTACATGATCACGTATACTTTTAGAAAGAGGAAATTATAAGAAGAAAAAAGAAGTGGCAAGTGTATATATATATATATATATATATATATACACACACATACTCATAGGTGTTCAATGAGTAGACTCATGGGTTAGGTCTAAACTGACTCGAGACTCAACTATTCTAAACAAAACGATATCATTGTGCTTAAATAATTAAGTTTGGACCATAGGCTAGCCTCACTAAATTTTCAAAATTAAAAATATAAAACAAATCTTTTTTTAATTAGGTCTGTTCTATTAAAAAAAGATATTATTTTATGTTTTTAATTTTTAAAAATTTATTTTAAAAAATTGATAATGCTAGCCCGCGGTTGGTCTATTGTCATCTCTAATATATATATATATATATATATAATCTTTTATAAGCACTAAGCAAATGTCAAACCCCTTGTACGAGGAAATGTAGATTTTCAAAGAGGAAAATCATAACAAGGAAATAGAATAGAAGTGGCAAGTTATTTATCTTTCAAAGTCCTTGTACGAGGAAATGTAGATTTCAAAGGGGAAAATCATAACAAGAAAATAGAATAGAAGTGGCAAGTTATTTATTTTTCAAAGCCTTTGTATCATCATATGTAGTTTTTCAAAGAGAAGAATCGTAACAAGAAAAAAAAGTAGCAGGTGATGTATATTTTACAATGTTTTAAAAATCAGACTGGAAGTTAAACCGACATGACAAAAGATTTAAGGTTTAAGATATTTAATTAGTATTAGACTGTTATAAAATCGGCTAAAGAATAAAAGATATTTTCTTTACTTATCGAAAAATTTAAATTTTAATTAAAAAATATTTAATAAAAAATAATTTATTTATTTTAGTTTATAAGAATTTATTAATTTATAAAATTAACCAATTAATTAATAAATTGATCAATTTTTAACCACAAGAATTATTGAAGTAAATCGAATTAAAAAGTTAAAAATAAAATTTAAAAATTACGATTGAACCTTTTCTTGTTTAACATTTTAAAGTAACTTTGATGTTAACAAAAGTTGGACATCATTTCCACCTTTTTCTTATTTTATACGTGTATCACTTGTTAATTATATAAAGAAAAAGGAAAAACATTTATTTCATCATTTTATTAATGATGACGATTCATCTAATTGAATCAAAATTTGAAACCTGTATATTATTCAATACAACACAATAAAACAATTAATGTTCCTGGTTCTGTTTGATTCCATTGCAATGGCACCTTAGTGGGATCTACGCATAGCTTCAAAGGCAAACCTACATATTGTATATACCCTAACAGCAAGTCAATAAAGGCTCTGAAACTATAAGTATTTGATAATTCAAAGTTAGCTTTTTAGGTTAAGTAGGGTTACTTCTCAATGTAAGCACATCATGTCTCAATTATTGGTTACAAACTTGTTTAAGACTTTAAACAAACACCGTTACAAAATGCAGAAGTGAAAGTAATCAGAGTGCAGACTGGCTTGCACATTATGCCGAACAGTTTCCGCTAGAACTCACTACCTTAGAGCACTCATCTAGGAGATGCTTACCTTTCCTTTTAGAGGATGAATCGGGAGTCTGTCACCCGAAAACTACGGTGTAATTTGTAACGTTTTGCTTTCTTAAAAACAAAAAGAAAATAGATATTGGCTTTGTAATTAAATAAAATGTATTCCTAGTTAAAGAAAGATTAACCCATATGGCTAATCAAAACTTAAGAAATAAACCTATTTTATATTAGTAAAATATGCAATTATTAATTTTTAAGTGTATATTAAATAAAAATTCAATATATATAATTATTATGTTAATTATGTATTTTATATAATCAAATAATTCAGAGTCTAAAAAAGCAATCAATATTAAAATATAAAAATAAGTCATCTTAAGATCATAATTCATAACCATAATCAGGTCTACATTAAGAATGATTTGTCTCATTACTTTTAGAAAGCAACTTGTGTGGTCTTTTCTACCCTAAGAAAATCAATCAAAAAGCCATAATTAGACTTCCACATGTTAAACATTTAGAGCAACTCTGTATAACCCATTCCAAGCTAACCCTAGAGAGCCTTGAAAAGGTAGAAGAAGCTATTGTGCATGGTCACTCCAATGTGTATTTGGTTAACTTCTCCATAAACTTTTTTCACTCTCTTTTCTCCTACTTTCCACAGTCTCCCCATAACCATGACAGTCCTAGAAAATCTTAAATTTAAGCTCAATCATACACCCCTCCCCATAATCCTAGATTAACACCTACCCTAATTCCTAATCAAACCCAGACAAAAAATTGACCATTGAATAAGTACTTCTTTCCCATTTCAAACAACAATCTATTGTATCATGACAACTTGGCAATTCTAATAGTCCTTATCCACAATAGGAATTTTTTATTGATCATGAAACCCTAAAATGATGATAAATCTAATTCATTGTCATTTGTTAAGGATCAAAGGTCCAAAATGCAAAATTCAAATTTAAAAAATTGGTATCCATGCAAATCATGACAACATGTATCACTTCTTAGTTGACCACAAACAAATAATAATAATAAACAAATAAAATATAGAACCTTAGTACTAGTTTATTAGATATTTACATTGAGGTGTGTATCTTGAGTTATCTTGTCCCCTTGACACTAAAATCTCGTCTTAGTACGTGTACTGAATCTATAGTTCAACAAGTTCAATTATTAATTGAGCTTTAGGAGATCACTTGAGGATTGTATTCTAAGTACTGTATATGAATCTTCTAAGCAGTACCCATCACAAGATATCAATATATATAGTTTCATTGTTTCAAGATCTTGTAATGTATTCTCTTTATTTGTTTAAGAGATATTAAGAGATTGAGAGCTCAACACAAAATTTGGATATTTAGATTAATATTTTCAGGAATTAATTAAATTAAATTGAATGCAACTCAGTTTGCTTACTTAAACTGTACAATCATATTCTTAAATATTTTTTTTTATATTTTCTTGATCTAAATTGGATCTGCTATTTAATTGGAGCACTGAATTTGATTTAAGTTATACAGTCACTCCCTCTGGTTCAGTGCCATTGATTGTATCACCAAAATCTCTCCTCATATAATATTCCACTCCCCACTTAATCAATCTAGATCATAAAGCTGACCCACTAGAGATTGTGAATAATCCAATCCAAAGGCCATAATGCATGCATAGAGATAAGCAACATAAAAGTTAGTTTTATGATATGTAATTCCAAATCATAAACTGTTCCAAAGAAACAAACCAAGAATGGCATGCATGCCTCTGAATATGATCTGCTTTGTCCATGCTAAAGTTCCCCAATGAAGTGTAATTTAAATTTACCTAACCCTTAAATTAAACCTGATTCCCACTTTTGCAATAAACCCTTTTATTATAATTTGGTTTTCAGTTAAAAATTAAACACATGGTATATTAGTCAGATTTAAAAACACATTCCTTTTTAACCATTGGAGTAATCACAACTCTCACTCATTTCAACAGCTTGCAAACAATGTAGCAGTTGATAGTCAAATTTGTTCATATACCTGTGGAGTTTAATACCTTTGCAAAACATGCATAATCTAATACTAGGTGAGCAACATCTTAACTAAAATTAGGAAATGAAGTCTAGTGTTCATATACTAATTAAGCATTGCTGTTCTGTCATGTGAAATTACATTTGATCAGTAATGAGTTCATATGATTCTATAGTCTGGAAAAAAAAGAGAGAGAGAGAGAGAGAGACAAAAGATAAAAGAAAGGGAATCACTTTGTTCAATCCATGGGAAAGAGAGATTCAAATCAATCATAATTTTTATTCTTCTTCTTTTCATGGCACTGAAAAGCTTACCTTTTGCAGACAAAATTAAACTATTATTTTATTCCCACTAACATTACAACAATCATCTCATTGTCTCTTTCTATAGGAATGCCCTTTTGTCACTAAAGCTTTTAGGACCAATCTTCTTGCCTCAATCATAATATTTTGAACCTGCAATGCAATAAAACCTAAGGTTATTTACTAGAAAAGACAAAAAAGAAAAGCAAAAGCTAAGCTTACGAAAGGGAAATAAAGGAAAAAAATTGAAAAAAGTTATTTATGATGATCTTTCTAAAATATGTTTCAAATATATCAATTTTCTTAAATCCCGGGTCTCAACGAGACTTCAACTACATGTTGATGATAACTTCAAATATGTCAATTCACATATTGAATACAAAAATGAAATCATCTATGCATTAAACATGAAATTTCATCACTTCCAGGCCTTTGTGTTTTTTGTTTTACACCAGTTTTTGGCACTTTTTACTATATATCCTATTCTCCTTTTTTGTCCCGAGCAGACTAAAGATTTGAAAAAATCAGTCCTTCTGAGCAGCCTTTGAAGTAATATCAAGTATGGCATTGTAAACTTTGGACAAACTTTCTGGACTCTCAATTTCTCAATCATCAACCCCATGATCAATGTCTTCATGTGGTGACATGTACCCTTTTTTTTATTATTATTCTCTTATACCTCTCAGTCTCATGGTATATATAAGTGGTGGTTGAGCTCTTTCACTCCCACCAAGAAGGTTAGATGTCACAGTAGTCTAAAGCAACAGCAAGTTTAAGTAAAGAAATAACATCATCATCATCATCTCTCTTTCTCTCTATCTCTCTCAGCCATACATACAAATCAAAGAAAAGGAGCAATGCTTTCCATGACGCATGAAGTAGTGAAAAGAGAAGTGAAGCCAGTGGAAGGCATGGCAATTGTGCCCACCAAGAAGGAAATCAACAAAGGAGCATGGACAGCGGAGGAAGACAGAAAATTGGCCGAGGTTATTGCTGTTCATGGTGCAAAAAGGTGGAAAGTTGTTGCAGCAAAAGCAGGTATGTGTTTTTGTATCATAGTCGGCTGTACAATGAGACAACAAACATCGCTTTTTGATTGAGCTAGACTGAATATATTTTGATCTTAAGTCTTAATAGAGTGTACATGTTCGTTCTTGCAGGTCTGAACAGATGTGGTAAGAGTTGCAGACTAAGATGGTTAAATTACTTGAGACCAAATATCAAGAGGGGCAATATCTCAGACCAAGAAGAGGATTTGATACTAAGGCTTCACAAGTTACTTGGAAACAGGTACTGTTCAGTTGGATTGCATCAGCTCTCTAGTCCTGAGTACATCTGTTCCAGTTTTATTCAGTGTTAGTGTCAGCAATCGGCAACTTTTATTGAGTGTTAGTGTCAGTAATCTGCAACTTTTTGTTCTTGAATAGTTCTGGTATAAATTCTGTTTGATTTTCCTCTTATAGGTGGTCCTTGATCGCTGGAAGATTACCTGGAAGAACAGACAACGAGATCAAGAACTACTGGAATTCTCATTTGAGCAAGAAAATAAACAAAAAAGAGAAACAAAATGGAGTTTCAACAAGAGAAAGCTCCAAAGCTGAAAAAATGACAGTAGGGAAGGTTCATGTTGAGAAGAGGGAGAATAATATTAACCCATCTAGTAGTAGTGGAGGTGAAGAAACCTTTAATGTGGACGATTTCTTTGATTTCTCCAATGAAGATCCTTTGAACTTGCAGTGGATAAGCCAGTTTCTTGAAATGGGGGATGGTTTAAGCCGACTGTCATAAAAGAGAAAAGCAACACTCTTCCTTATTTTCCAGTCTAGTTGTTAGATTTTAATCATCTTGTATCTGAACAATTCTAGCCAGTAACCTGTGTTACATACTTGAGTTAGGTAGGATTCATGTCTGTGTCTCTGCCATTTATAGACTAAGAAAGCACACATATATATAAATATATATTTATATCTAAAACACCCATAAGTCATGACCTTTGAAACTGGTGCTCCCATCAAATTTCTTAACTGCATTCTTTAGCAGTCCTTTATATTTCTTCCCATTAATCATTAGATACCATCTAAGCCAAAATCCAAAAACAAAATGAGAAACAAGGGTGATAATGGAAGCCAGCATGATGGTCATAGTGAAGAGAGAGTGTTTGAATACTGCAGTTTTGGACTCTAGTTATCAGAGTGTTGTAGAGATTCTTTGGTGATACAAGAAGACACCAGACCATATGATAGAAGTGAGAAAGGAACTGTCTGTAGGATTTTTGGATCCACATAATATCTCATATTAAGAAAAACTTCTTTACAATTAAGGATTTTGTCTAATCATCTCGCAGATTACAGATTGAAAGTATAATTATTTGACTAAAATGGACTTAAATCATCCAAAAAAGTTCGATCCTTTGTTATTTTTGTTTCAGACCAATTTGGTTTCTCTTGTCTTCTCTTTTTCTCTTTTCTTGCAACTACAAACCATTATTTCCCATCTTCTGCATTTATGGCAGGCAAGAAGAAAAGCTAACATTGCCTCTCATTCCACCCAAGTAGGCCCTTAAACATATAGACATTGATAAGCCAGACATCAATGGGCAATTTACAGTACAACCGTCTTAATCTGGCGAAAAAGAAAAGGAAAAGGAAAAGGTCTACTTTCATAGCTATATGGCTCATCAGAAGTTACACATGGGAGTCAGAAAATTTTGCAAGAAATCGTAACTTAAAAACAAAAATATTTTTCTGTTTTTCACAGTTCAGGCAACGTTAATGTGATCATTTGCTTTTCCTGGCACAGAAAAGTGGATTAGTAACAACATTGAGTCTGTGTGGATGCTTTGATCAATCACTTGACATAGATACTACAGACAATACAAGAAATTATGGTAATCAGTGCAATAATGGGAACTATATGAGTAGGGAGAATATGAATTCCCTTGTACCAAGAAACACCTAGCTTCATCCATGGATTCCATGGCTACACTTTAGAACTTTTACTACACTTACAACCAAAGCTCCCAGCAAGGTGAAAGCTTTGGTGCAGACATTTGGAGGGTGTTGTTTTTTAGAAATTATGCAAATGAATCCACAGAATGATGATTAGAATAAACAGCCAAAGACACCAACCAGTCTGCATTGGCTTTCAATCTGACATTTTTGTTTTATTGAGCTTCAAAACGCTACCAACCAAATGCAACTGTTCTATACGTCAGCCATTGCTATTTGCATTTGGAACACAAACTTTTTGTTGGAACATCCACAGTTACTTCTCTGTTTCAGCTCAAGCCATTAACAAGCTTCAAGTTACACTTCATAAACACTCTTTTCTACCTCAATTTAGACACTGGAAGGCCGCTTGAGTGTCCAGTAGGCAGCTTAAACCGATCATAAATCCTTCAATAACAGTCAACGCCTAATACTTGATTATAGGCCATGACTTCGTTGAGCAGCGTAATAACATAAGTTTTTGCATTTGAGTCGAGAGAAACAAAAGAACTTTAAGCTGGCTGTGAGAAAACTGACCGACAGATGACAATAAAGAATATTTGATGGTACATTGTTAAAACTTGCATGCCTTGAGGGTCGAACCCGATTGAGCAGAGAAGACTAGTACAATCTTCATCTCCTATTCACGTCCTGAAACTCAACTCGTCTAATCTGCCCAGACCTTTCGGTGGAATAATGACACTACACACCTCTAATTGTCTTGACATGTAATGTATAACAAAAATAGTTTATGCTTCCTTCCAAGTTTGCTGTTCAATACCTTGATATAGTCTTTTACTTTCTTGTAAAGTACAAATCGCAAAAGCGACATGACCATACAAAAATCAAGATGGATGTTAATGAATTCACCAACCCAAACTAATTTCAGTGCAACATAGCATCTCAGACAGTTCCCAGGAGCTTAAATGCACTCCTATCTTAACTGCAGGACACTGCAAACGGCTGAGAGAGGCGTTATGCTGCAGAGAGAACTCCAAAAACATCATCTTCCTCTCAACAGATTGCTCATACTTTTTTATTGACAAAAAATTCATATCTCAATTGTTTCCTGCAAAATTAATACTTGAAAACTCACGAGGAAGTTTGATTCGTCTAGAGCTGCTCAACTCGAAGATTCAATTGATCAAAAGTAAAATATGGTTAATTAAGCAAGTCCAACATAATGGCCAATGTCAGTAAACTTTTGCATAGTGCCCATTTTACAATTTGGAATGCGCTAGACTGAAATTAGGGTGTGCTTGTTTTGAGGGTACGGAAAAAAAGATATAGATATAGAATGAAAACTGATATTTGGTATGAATTTATCATTGAAGAGCTAATAGTTTCATTCTCTGATTTTGGGCAATCCTCTATTCCTCTCATAATCTAAAGGAATGAGAGTGATTGTTAGATTTTTAATTTTTTATGTCTAAAGGGTAAATAAAAGGTAGAAATTAGAAAAGTGCCAAAGTATAATTATGAGCCAAATAACTTCATAAGTAAAGCTTTAATTTCAATAATTAAATTTATAGTGAAATCAATTAAATAATTAATTGCACTATAATTAATTAAAATATAATTCA
>JAOQMQ010000005.1:3902256-3933847 GCA_027563845.1 Erythroxylum subrotundum | reverse complement strand
TCCATTAACATGATTTGATTCACCACATGCTCAAACTCGTCATTGAGTCCCATTAAAAATTGCACAAGTCGGTGAGTGTTTTCTTTGGCAGTAATATGTTTGGATGCATCACAAGTGCACATGAGAGTAGGGTTTAAGCTAAACAAATCATCCCATAACTTTTTCAGCTTAGTATAGTAAGCAAAAACAGTGAGAGTACCTTGTTTTAGGGAACTTATTTCCCTGTCTATTTGGTATAGAAGTGACCCATTAGCTTCTCCAAATCTTTCCTGTAGTTCCACCCAAAGCTCTTTAGCTGTAGGAAAGGATATGAATGCATCACTTAGTTCTTTGACCATGGCATTGAGAATCCATGACTTCACCATGCTATCTACTCTTCTCCATTTTGCTGATAAAATCGCATCTTTTGTGGCATGATGCAGGTCCCGTCAATGAAGGAAAGTTTATCCTTGGCACATAAAACTATGATCATGGATTTACTCCAAGTAATGAAGTTGTTGCCATTGAAAGGTGTTGTGACTAGCACAACACCTGGGTTTTCAGTATTTGTGACAGAGTAGGGTTCATGTTCTTGTGTTGCTGGTATGTGTGTGGCACTAGAGCCACTGATATCTCCTGTATTTGACATATTAGGTTAGGGTTGGTAAAAGGGTAGGCTTTGATACCATGTAAGGAAATGGGTAAAAGATGAAGGAAATATTTCTTTCATGTTTGTATTGAACATTCGGGTAGAATATATACAGATGCTACTCTATTGCTATTGGTTTATTGTTCCTCTATGCTAATGGCTAATTGTCCTGACACTAACGAATTGCTGGCTATACAAAGGCATATGCACACTATGTACAGAGACAAATAAGAGTAAGGATAGAAGGTAAAGACAAATATAGGTAAAAGACAAAAGAAAATTGGGCCTATGATGTATAATGTGGAGCCCATAATTTCAATTTATTTCGGACTCTCTGACACAAACTAACTCTGCCATGGCTGATGCTAGCACCCTGTGCTTCGCCTTAGTGCTGGATTGAGTAACAACGTGTTGCTTCTCAGATGACCAGCTAAGTAAGTTACTACCAAAATAAATGCAATATCCCTCAGTGGAATGACGAGTATCAGGATCACTTGCTTAATCCACGTCAGAGAAAGCAAGTTATAAAATAATGTACCCTTTATATAGCAAAAGTACGCTTAACAAATTGTCGATGTTGAACTACAGGCTTGGTTAGGTACTGATATGCTCTATTAACAGCATATGAGACGTTAGGGGGAGTGATGGTAGTATATTAAAGGGCAACTGCTACACTATGATAGAACACAGGATCAGTTATGACTTTTCCTGAGGAAGGAGTTGGATTTCGTTGGTGAAGAACCAGGTCTGGCATTCTCTATATGGTGCGCTTCAGAAGTTCCCGAATGTACTTCATTTGAGAAAGACAGAGACCAGAGGGTAGATGTTAGATTTCAACGCCAAGAAAATAATAAAGTTCATATAGTTCTTTGATTAAGAAAGCTGCATTCAGTGCATGTGTGAAATCCTGGATGAACCTACTGTCACAATATCATTACCGTACATAAGAAGATAAGTGAGAGAGGAATTCTGAGCACGAACAGATAAAGAGGAGTTGGAATAACAACTAGGTAAAGTAGGAACTAACTAGGTGAAGATGTACTGGTTGTTACAACAAATAAGATAAGATTCTTACAGCAGATAAGATAAGTTACGAGTTACGACTAAGTCAAATACTCTGAACACATAGTACTTTTAATATTAAAAATTATTATTATTATTATTAATTTCAAATGAACTACTATTATTTTTAATAGGATTATTGATAATATTATTTTTAATATTTTTATTAAAAATATAATGTCGATTTTAATAGTCTTAACTCTTAAGGTGGTGGGAGGCTCCCGTGTCTCCCACCAAGTAAGCAAAAGGCATAAACAATCTGCTTTTCAATCAAAAATAAATATTTAGAAGTTTTAATATATTTTTGTTTAAAGTACAATTTTTTTTTTCTATATCTAGCCATCTAAATTCAGGTAATAAATTGAAATTAAGGGGAGCTTGGTCAGATATCTCAAGGTCTATTATTCTAATGTTAATTAGCAATGTTTTAAAAATCGCACCAAAACATAAATTAGTAAGACAAAAAGTTTAAAATTTAAAACATTTAACTGATATTATTTTGTCATAAAACTGGTTAAAGATTGAATAAAATTAAAGAATTTAAAATATGATTAAAAGAAAATATCCTTATTAATCAAAGAATTTGAAGTTTAATTATTGTTAAATGAAAATTACCAAAAGAGATTATTAAATAAAAATTAAATTATTATTTTAATTTATAAAAATTTATTAATTTATAATAATTAAGTGATTAATTAAGAAAAGAGTTATTAAAATTAATCAACTGAAAAGTTAAAAATTAAATTAAACAAATATTAAAAACTGTTGCGGCTAAATAGGCCGAATCAATTGAATCAAACTGGTCAAAGTGAGAATTTCTTGAAGGAAGTTAGATTCTTGTTCGTTTACATATTATACCAACGACAAATTTAATTAGAAAACTAATTGATTGGAAAGAGAGCCAAATGAAAAAGTAACACAAGTTGGATCTTTAAAACTGTCAGTATTATTTTAATATAATCCACTCTATTAATTTTTTAAATAATATTGAATAGTAAATTCTCTCACTTGCAAATGTATCACATGATTATTAAATATTATCATTAGTTAATTAATGAGAAATATTGAAATAAACAGTGAACCACCCTATTAAATTCCAAGTTGATATTATGCCTTTTTCCAGTTTTTAAGTAAATATTAGATTTCCAACAATATTCAAGTTGGACATGGTCATTTTCTTCACCTAACCCCACTAGATGGGAATCTATTCCCTTGTTAATCAGCAATTAGCTGATATCAATCAACGGATAATATTAGTTGTTTATTAGAAATGTTTAGTAAAATTAATTGTTTAAGTTTATGCGTAAAATGACTTATGAAAACATGATTTAAAAAAATTATAAGGACATGATAATATTATATTTTAGTATTTCATTAAATTTTCTTGTAAGAATTTATATTTTCAATCCTGATAATTAATACTGCAATTAAGTAAAAAAAGAATTTACTAATGCTAACACAAATTTTTTATTTGTTAAGTAATTTATCTAAATGATAGAAATAATGAATATTAAATATTCTGATATTTACTAAGTGAGCACAAACGTCATTATCAAAAAGCTGGTATTTTGAAAATTTTAAAAATTAACTGGTTGAGTTAAATAAGCCATCTTATCAACTGATAACTAAGCAAATATAATAATACCTTCCAAAACTTTAAAATATGGCTGAAAAGCCATCAACTAACCGGGCCATTGTAACTATAGGAATAAATAAACATTGCTAATCTCAAAACGTTGGCGGCAGCATGTGTTCAGCTAATTTATTAGAATGTCTTTGAGTGACTTGAATTATCGATGTTCGTTCCTATAAACTATATGAATCTTTAACTAAACTTATTGTAAGAGATGGCCTTTGGCTTTTGGAGTTTTATATATATATAGGATGGAATTGAATCTGACAATGGCCAATTCCAGTCTGTCTTTTTCGTCTTATGTATAAAAAAAGCTAGTTAAAGATGATGTAGCTTTCAGGAATCTCTAATTAAACTTGGAAACTAATCTAGATATGTACTCTCCTTGTCAGACATATTAATTTTGACCATCTTTACTTCAGACCACTCTCACGATCTTGCATGACCCTGTTTATCACTATCTATCTGGTGGGAACAGATCTTCTGTTCCACCAATACTGTGCCTTTTGTACCACAAATAATCCCAGCCATTTATTAGCCCTATTTGGTTGTCGATCTGTATGTGGACGTGTACATGGGAATTCTCGTAATTATCTGTTCCTTCTTCATGGAGTGATGTTAGCGTGTGTGTGTCTTTGAGGGCATTTAAGAACTAACTGTTGAAATATAAGAGTAGGAGTTTGTCCCATATTGAAAAAAGAGAGGAAAGAAGATAAACATATAAGTCTAGTGGACTACTTCACCTATCACCAATTGATTTTAGGATGGAACCTCACTTGAACGTATATGTGATCTAGCTTTTCTTCTCGTGTAGGCTCGTAGGCCCATTGTAAATTCTAACGGTAACCAAAGAAACAAAGAGAAACGGAACATAATTGACTCTAACCCAACCTAACTACACAATACGGTCATTCCATGTTGTCAACAAAGCATTGATAATCGTAAAACATATGTTAGGTGGGCATCATGCGTTTAGCTAGTTTGTTGGAATGCTCTTGACAGAATTGTTATCGATGTTCGTTCCCTAATTAACTATACGAATCTACATCATGGAATCAATTATATTTATAGTAAGTGATGGATTTGGCCTTTGGAGGTACATGGGATGATTGAATCTAACAATGAGCAAATCAATAAAGTATCAACAAAATATTAATGATTAAAGATTCTTGAAAGCTAAATCATCTTTTAACTATCTTTTTTTATAGACAGAACATAGAAGACATACTAAACTACTTTAATGAACATTATTGAAGGTAATATATAGTATATACTGTAGATATACAAACATTATTTACACATTTAAATTAATTAAATTGTTATTATGATGTGGACTTGGAACCATTGCACCCTCAACTATCCATTCCTAGAACAGGTTGATGTCTTTCCACTTGATGTATTTTGAAACAACAGAGTTGGATTTTATTGGATCTGTTTATAAGAACAGAGTTTCACCTTTTTGACTATGGATTTGGATGCAAATATGGTGCTTATGGCTTTATAATGGATTTTGTAAATAAAAACTACAAGGATGAATCTTATGTTAGTCTTATAGTTATGGGTTTTGATTTGCAAAACTAAGACATCTAAGATGTTTTTGTCTTTAAGAGAGATGATCAAATTTGGATAACAATCATATGACATTGGACCAATGCAAAGACTAGATTCACAAAACTTAACAGGAAATATTGAAATTCTTAAAACTTAGGTCTCTCAAAACCATGAGAATGGAAGTGTTTAATCTTACTTTTGTAAGAGGCTTCACTCTCCTTTGCACTAATCTTATATGGATGTAATTAAAACATTTTTCTTTGTATTTATTCATTGAGCTTTGGTCAATAAGTGGATCGTTTCAATGGACTTTGAAAAATGAATGTCACGTTCTTCAGTTTTTATGACGTAATTCATTTTTAAAATATTTTGAACTTTAATTATTGGTAGATTTGATCCTTTTGTATTTTAGGAATCTCCCAATTATCTATAAACTTTTCAAAGTTTTCTATTAGTACCTCATCGTTGGTCACAATCTTATTATTGGTACTAGAGGTGGATACATTAGAGATAGATTTAAATCTTATAAAGAATTATATTTTTCTAAGAATATCGACTCTCTCAATTATGAATGCGCTAAATCAATGGACTAATTACACGCCTCTACTTACGCTCAATTGTCGGAACCACCTACGCTCAATGAACAGAAGTCAATAATCTTAAATATCAATAAATTCAATACTCAATCTTTACCCTCTTCGAAATACTTTGCCCTAATACCAATAAAGGAAATGCGGTCAGAGCCAATTAATAAACATAATTGTAAATATTTTTATAAATTAAATAATAAAATAGATTCAAATAATTGTTGAGTATCTTTTATGCCGCATAACTTTGAAGAATTTAAATTAACAACGGGCCACGATTTTCAGCACCTATTTTTCCAAAAGTAGAAAGTGAAGTGTCAATTAAACTTCTTGATAAGAAGAAGAGTCCAAAAATGGTAACTTTTTCCTTTTGAATGCTATACATGAACATCAAACTCAACCAAAGTGAAGTTAAAAGAATGAAACTTGAAACTAATCTAGACTTGCAAGAACAATATATATTTGGACTATCTTAACTTCACACCACTTGCAAGACACTGTTTATCTCAATATGGTAGACTGTCGGTTGATCTGTATGTGGTCGTTTGCATGGGAATTCTCGTAATTATCTATTCCTTCATGCATTAGCGGTGTTTGCGTCTACGTGTCTTGTGTTTTGCATCCAATAATATTCAAGATAAATTAAAATTTTTAACCTGAGAAGTAATCATATCAATATAATATTATGGCTTTTGGCCTAATTTGGAAACATATGGAACAATTTAATTTGACGATAGGCGAGTCAATAAAGTAGCAACAAAACATTAGTGAGAGATTACGAAAGCTAATAACTTATAAAAATAATATAAAAATTTAAAAATCTAAAACATTCCAATTTATATTGATTCATTTTTAGAATTCATTCAAAATTAGTTTGGCTACCATTTATTCCCATACCCTATCTACTTAGGTGTTATTATAATTCATAGCTCGTCGGTTGAGATACCATTCAACTATAAAGGACAAATGACTTTGTTTGTTATTAACTCACCTTTTTATATATCTTATGGTTAATTTATGTGACATACATGTGAATATATTCTATGTTGTATGTAAATAAAGAAATAACTAGGTGATGCTATTGCAAATTTACAACAAACAATATTTTCAGCTTCAACTTAATTTTTGCTATATAAACTTATAATTCAAACTAGGGATGAAGATAGATTTGATTGGATTCAAAATTCGATTGAGTTGAATTGCTTAAAATCGAAATTGACTTAAATAATCTGAACGCTCAAAACTTGATCAAATTTTAGTTCAAAACGATATCATTATATAAAATTAGTTAAATTGACTTCAGGTTATCCGGATCGAATTGGCTCAATCTTCACAAACTCAAATCCTACCTGATATTTGGTTAATTCAAACTTTTTTCAAATGGAGTTTTTGTTGCCAATGAAGTTTGTTCACAATTGGAGGAGAATGGAGGCTTTCAGTTTTACTATTGCTTTCTTGCTTAATTGTATTCACTTCCTGGGAGCTATTAGCTTTAACCCTAGTTTGACTCTTAATCTAGAATTTTGGATGGTATTCAAAGTTTGAGATATTAAGAACTTCGGAGAATTGGAGACTATGCTCTCGTTAATACTATTTAATTAGCTTTGGATGGTGTTAAGAAAGTCTTTATTGTTCTTTTTCCTAAATTAGCTGAAATTGTTGTTGGTCGTTTCGTAAGGCTTAAAGATGATGGTTTTGATAGATTTTGTTTTGGTGATCACTACGAGATTTTCTAAACTTTTCTCTATTTTAGGCAGTTGTCCTCCTAGAGAATGCAAATAAGTGTTGATGTAGTTGTTTTGGAACATAATGTTTTTAATATCTTTGGAATTCACATTTTCACTTTTATTTTTTATTTTTAATGGGAATGCTACAACTGTTTTGTTTGTACAAACTTTTAAGCTCACAGAAAGGAGGGTTTTCTTACTACGGTTTCTCTCTTGTTACAGTTCCCCATACCTTTATTTTGGTATTATTGTTAATGGCTCTAAAAGGATATTCTATTTTAGGTCTTGCCTCTCTCTCCCTCTCTCTACGAGTGCAAGTATTGGTCTTGCCGTTCATGTGCAAGGTGAGGTCTAGGTATTATTTCTATGTTGGTCTCTCTTAGATTTTCGTTTTAGCTTCATGGATTCAGGGTTGCAAAGACTCTCTATTGGGGAGAAAGAAGACAGCGAGTTCGTTGTTTCTCCAGAGGATGTTCAGACGGAAGACTTTGCTGTGGTTCTTAGGGACGCACGAGGTAGGTTTGTGACTGCTATTTCAAGTTTTTTTCCTGCCCTGTTTGACCCAGTTCTTGCCTAAATTATGTCTATAAGGGAAGCTCTTTCTTGGCTAAAAGCCCAACAGCTTGCCAAGATCATTGTGGAGTCGGATTGTTTGGCAGCTATCCTATCAATATTAGCTCCTTCACCAAATCTGTCTGAGATTGGAATTTTGACCCTTGATTGTTTTTCATTCAAGCGACATGTCCTTCACTTGTCCTTTCGATGGACGCGTAGAATTGCCAATAAGGCGGCTCATGCTTTAGCTAGGGTAACCTTATTACATGCAAACCTACATCACTGGACTGATTGTCCTTCTTGTTTAGTCTCCATTTTAAATTCAGATTGTTCGACTTCTGTTATTGTTGAGGGGGAAAGGCTATTAGGTTCTGGGTGTACGAGATAAGCCTGTTGGCTTGAGTTAGTTTTCTTTGTCTTTCCTGTCTTTGTCTGTTTTTGCGCTAATGTTGATTTTATTCAAAAAAAGAAAAAAGAAAAGGATATTCTATTTTGTTTTTGGGCATACAATTTAGACCAACCAAAGAATAAAATATGCACTCTATGGTTGTTGACAAACTTATAATATTTTTCTTGAGTTTGTTTTTGTTGCTCTAAGAAGTTATTAAAAAAATCATAATCTTTTTTCTTTATTTTCTAAAAAGGAAAAATCATCGTACAAATATTTTTAGTTCACCTCAAAGTTTTTTTTCCAAGAATACAACTCATTATTCACATTTTTTATTACTAGTGAGAATGATGGAGATGTTGGAGAAGATTGTGGCTCATTGGTTTTGTAAATAGGTTATGGAATGTTTTTATTATAATATACTCCTTTGAGACTTGAAGACAGGATGTCGAACGTTAAATGCCTAGGCAACTCTTTATTAGGGATATTGATCATGGATAGAATCCTAGAGACTCGTCCTAGGTCAATGGTAATTGTTGAAACACTATCATCAAATCTTTGGCTTTCTAACAAAAGACAGTTTTATCTTATAGTTTGGGTATTGTTTTACTTCTCTGATTTTGGTGTTTAGACTCAAAGACACTTGCGAACTCGCATTCGTTGCACCCTCAAGTATCCATTCCTTGGGCAGGTTGATGTCTTTCCACTTGATGAATTTTGGGACAACATAGTTGGATTTTGGTAGATCTGTTTGTAAGAACAAAGTTTCACCTTTTTTTTACTATGGATCAGGGCTTTAGATGCAAATGCAGTGCTTATGGCTTTGTAATGGATTTTGTAAATAAAAGCTACAGAGATGGATCCTATGTTAGTCTTATAGTTATAGGTTTTGATTTGCAAAACTAAGACATCTAATATGTTTTGGTCTCTAAGAAAGATGGTCAAATTTAGATAGCAATCAAATGATATTGGACCAGTTCAAAAACTAGATTCTATAGAGCTTAACAGGAAATCTTGAAAGTCGTAAAACCTATTAGGGTCTGAAAATAGTAACTTTTTTCCTTTCGAATGCTATATATACATGAACATCAAAAAACAATGTGCCAAAGTTCACATAGATCATTGTTTAGAAACAGAAAGTGAAGTGACGAGTGCCAACCAAACTTCTGCACAAGAACAAAGAGTATGAACAGCTTTCAAATATGCTTTTCATGTACATGGACATCAAACTCAAGCCAAGCCAAGTTATTGAAACTTCAGGTCACTACTCACCATTGCATGATTTGCTTGTAAGTCATCCTCCTATCATATTCAGTCCAAGTCTTGTAACAAAGTGAAATCTAAAAAAAATTGACAGTAGGTAACCTTAATTTTATATAATAGAAAGATTATTTTCAGCACGTGTGATGCAATAATATTCAAGATAAATTATTATTCTAAAATTAAGAAATAATGATAATATTATATTAGTCAAATATTCATTTATTTTTGGCAGCTACGGCAGCCTCGATATTCCACATTTTGCTGTTATTTTCTTTGGTTAATTATTTTTATATATATATATATATATTTTTTTTTTTGGTTATGAGTTATGACAACATTTGAGTCTGAGAGCTCCTGACTTTCCCAGGTTTCGGGACGGGATGTTTAATAATATTGTAGGTTTCCGATAACATCAACATCAACCATGTGCCAGTGGGTCAGCTATGCTGTGCCAAATTGGGCATAGAACAGATCTGTTTCACTCTCAAATTTTATCTTAAAATGAATTAAAATGGAGATAAAATACTGTTTCTAGCACAGAAAGTCCAACGGCTAATTAATTTTCGCCAATCCACCTCACAGAAAAATTCAAAAAAGCATTTATCGTATGTCACATCAAAACACTGTCGTCTACCTCAACTTGCAGCCACAGGAGAAAAGTCTTCCCACGGAAGCACTCTGCTTTTTAATGCATTCAACTCAAATATCTTGTCTCGGTACATTTTTTTGTTCAAGTTATTAAGTGACTAATGTGACACTAAGGTAGAGACAGAAAATGGTTATTATGTGCCGAATAATTCAGGAAACTGAAAGCCAAAAAAGCCATCATTCATTATTGTCCTACATATGTCTATACAAAGTGAAAAAGAAATGCAACCAGCAGGCCTGAACAGAGGTTGACTGTGATGACACATTCAATGAACAGTTTCCATCGTTGTATTTAATTCTCAGTCTTTAATCCAATCAAATTCACACTCGTTTACTGCAGAGATTGATAGAAATTCTGAGTCTGTAATTCTGTCGTCTGAAAGCATATCGGTTTGGGTAGAACTTGAAGATAAAAAGCCAGGATCATTGCATGTGTTACTGTCGTCGATAGCTGCTTCAGTGTCCAAGCCATGAAGTTGTGGAAAGTCCATGTTGAGTAAATCTGACAGAAACTGTTCGTCCATCTGAAAATCCAACGTGAAATCATTCGAAAGATCCTGCTTTGGATGTGACGATGATCCCTCCAACAATGCTGGTGCAACTGTTGTTGGCTTATGTTGCTGATCATTGTAGTCCCGTAATTCAGGTGGGATCTCAACTTTCCTGCACCTTGAAGCTTTGGTCCTGATGGGACCCGCATTGCCATTCATTTTCGAAGGTTGGCCTGTGGATTCCAGGGCCTGGAGGTTCGGCTTCTCTGGAGATTGAGCTAAAGGTGTCGAGTTCTTCTGACGTTGTTGAGTTTTCAGTTTCTTGCCGATTTTGGTGTTCCAGTAGTTCTTGATTTCATTGTCTGTTCGCCCTGGAAGCCTGCCTGCTATTAAGGACCACCTAAATCAATCAAGTACAACAAGATTCAATAAGGTAGACGATCAATTTTGACAAGTTTTTTTCCGTCTGGAGAACCAAAAACTAATTATAAGAGCCTGTCAAGTTCTGGACTTGAAAATTCATCACAAGGAAGAAGTATCCGAAAGAGAAGGAAAACAACACGCACCTGTTTCCCAGGAGCTTGTGAAGCCTGACAATGAGTTCCTCTTCATCATCGGTTATATTTCCTCTCTTGATGTCAGGTTTTAAATAGTTGAGCCATCTGAGTCTGCAACTCTTGCCACATCTCTTAAGACCTGATCAGACAGCAACTTACGATGAGATTTTCTTGTAATGAAAAAGCCTTACAAGAGTTTGGTTCATTCTGTAATGATCCAGAAAACCTGCATTCTTGGGTAGATTTCTCCAGTTCCCTTCACCATGGATCTTAATGTAATCAATCAGTATCCTGTCTTCAATGGCTGTCCATGCCCCTCTATTCAACCCTTCCTTTGCACAACAAGGACTCCTACCCATGTTACTGGACAATTATTTCAGTGATTCTATAGTTTCAGAAGATGCAAGATACCGGACAAGGAGCAGAAAGAGAGAGTGAGAACAGTTAGAACTCTCAAACTATCTTCTGGTTGTCACAAATAATTGGTTGCATGGTCGTTCCATATTATATAGTCAAGCTGGTGGCAAGGAATCTCCTAAAAGGGTCCCCCACTTTTATTTCCCAACATGTTTCAAATCACCAACTATTTCACATTCAGTAAACTACGCAAACTTGGGTTTGGTCACCTATGCACTAGGTGACCATCTTTTTGCCTTAAAGACAACAGGAATATTAATTACACTGACCAAAAAATGGGAAAGAGAAGGAAAAAAGGATAACAGACACAACAAATTCATTTATAAGCGTCTACAATGGCTTCCACAAGCCTACAAGAAGGTGACAAGTCCATAAATCTACTCTTTAGCCTACACTTGAAACAAGAAAAAATGTGTATAAGAGGTGAAACTAGTTTATCATAATTAAAGAATACTGATATATTCAAATCACATAATTTATAAATTATTAAAAATTTATTTAGTGTATTTATATCTGAAAAATATAAAATATAAATGAAGAATGTATTCAAAAGATTAAAGAAAGAAAAGAAGGAAGTAGAAAAAGGAAAACATGAGAGTGACCTAGATGCATTCACCTTCACGGCTTCACCTGCCCTTCAATGATGTCATGTCGGCTATCTGTCTTCCCCCGAAGCTAACGTTCTTGCATGCTCTTAGAAAGTTTGTTGGCAACCCGAAGGCCCCAATTAGAGTACAAGCCCTGACGTCTCCAATCTGGATGTTTCCTGTCAAGTTGCAGAGGAATTTGACACATGTTGTAGCCATCGGACTATCCACTGAGCTCTTGCCATCTTCTTGGAGGGGATGAATCCAGCTGGTCCCGTGATTATTTTTCCTGACAACAAACATGAGATGCCATCCACGGAAATTTAATAATCATTAATAATAATAATAATATTATTAAATTTATGTCTTTTTTGTAAAATAAAATATCACGTTTCTTTGTAATAATGTATAAACTATCGAACGTACATTAAACAGGACAAAATATTTAATAAGTCAATAACTTAACGTTAAATCATAAAATTAATCTCATTAATATTTATAATTTTAACATATCTCTACTTCTCTTCAGCGTTGCATCCAAAGCGAGGATAAATGAATTTCTTGGTGTATCCCTCCGACCGAGTTTGTGAAGATCAACGTGGACGGTAGTTCTCGTGACAATCTTGGTGACGTTGATTTTGGATATATTATGCGAGATAATCGTGCCCATTGGATAATGAGTTTTACGGGATTTATTGGTCATGCCATCAATCTCAATGTTGAGTTGCAAGCTATCCGATATGAGTTACGTTTGGCTTGGGATCATGGACATCGAAAAGTGCTAGTGGAATCTGACTCACAAGAGACGGTCAATTTGATAAATAAATCATGCTCGCATTCTCATACATATTTTAGTATTATTGGAGACATTTGTAGATTATTTATTCGTGACTAGTCTTGTTCTCTTTCTCATATCCTTCGCGAAGATAACCAATGTTCAGATTTCTTATCTAAGCTAGAATCATCGAGTGCTCATAATCTAGTCCTATGGGGCAATCCGATTCCAAGAATGCATTCGTTGCTTCAGAATGATGAGAGATCAAATACGTTCTTAAGGCGTTAGTTTGCTTTATTGTTTCTTGTCCATTACACAAAAATAATAATAACAACAATATCTAATATGAATCTGAAGCTTGAAAAAGTACAATAATATGCAATGTTATCTTTAACTAGTAGAGAGATCTTTAAATTAATAAAACGTGAAAATGGTAAGTTGACAAAATATACTGTCTTTTAATTTAACATTATTTCTTAATTGAGTTCTTTAATTATCAATCTTTTTAATTTAACTTCAAACTTTGCTAAATTTTTTTCCATATTAAGATTTTTATTAATCTTTGTGAAAAAAAATTTTTGCATGAAAATTAAGTTAAATACATAAATTATTTTTAATTGTAGGTCGAACTTGATTTTTGTTAATATCACATTTATATTAACAAAAAAATTTATGAGACCCCCATATTTATGTGGACACGTCCCCAAATAAGATAATGTTCGAATCAACCAATAAAGAATCCATCTTTCAAAAAAAAAAAAATCAAAAGCAGTATCTATGTTCCTAAAATTTAGGATTCACAAAAGATAATTTGATGTGATTTGGCTGGCTGACAGTATTAGCTTTTACATTCCAATGGTGAAGATAATAGAACAGCCGCCTCTAGGGCATGCAGCTTTTCGAATGTTCTTCACGGTCTGAATTGTTTAGTAAATTGATTCAATGAACTGGAACATTGAACTAAAATTAAGATTGTTAAGCTTTAATCATTTAAATTAAATTAAGTTTTGCATAATAATTATAATTTAAATGGTAGAAAAATACAAATAACTTATATAAAATAATATAATTTTTTAAAAAAAAATCTAAAACATTCCAATTTATATTCCCATAACCTATCTACATAGGCATTATCATAATTCATAGCTCGGCGGCTGCCACCATTCAACCATAAAGGACAAATGACTTTGTTTGTTATTAACTCATTTTTTAAATATATATCTTATGGTTAATTTATGTGAAATGCATGTGAATATATTCTATGTTGCATGTTAATAAAGTAACTAACTAGGTGATGCTATTGCAAATTTACAACAAGCCATATTTTCAACTTCAACTCAATTTTTGCTATATGAAGTTGAATTCAAATTAGGAATGAAGGTAGATCTGATTGAATTCGAAGTTCTTTCGAGTTTGAACTTTTCGAAATGAACTCAACTTAAATAGTCAAATTATTCAAAATTTGATCATATTTTATATCATTTTCTAAAATTAGTTAAATTTATGTCAAGTTATTCGTATCGAATCGGGTCAATCCTCACAAACTCAAATCTTACTTGCAATTCGTTAACTCGAACAGTTTTACTAGCTCAAATTAGGTGGAACCCGCCTAATTTGCTAACCCTAACCTAAACCTTAGTTTTCCTTTAATACGAGCATATTGTAAGCCTTCTGAAAGTACAAAAATGACCAGTTTCAATTCCCATCGTTGGTAGACACAAGCCCTTTTACTACTATTCCACTTCCTTTTCACAAAAGATACAAACAATAATTATTTGCCACTTCCCATGTTCTTTGAATTGAAAATGGGTCCCTTTCCAATGTCCATTTGTTTCTGGTGTTTCCACAATGCAGGACCACGAGGCCAAATTGCTTTCATCCCAAAGCTGTGCTTTTGGACGAGGAATCAAAACATTACACTAAAGTCCTATTACCAAACGTTACGTCTTGATGTGAAACGATGTCAAGAGGAGCCAAGTTGCGGTCGAAAGGTGTCAAATTTCTTGGGGTAATAGTCCTGCTGCTTTTGCCACCTTCAGCTAACTGGTGCCAAGGAAGGAAGAAGCTACGTGCATGGAGGACCTTGTAATGATACATAAACAACTGGATTTGGTAGCTCGACACCAGATGAGAATCAAAAGATAAAACTTCCCATTTTGAAGTGTGTAATTCTAATTTCAAGATTAATTAGTTATTTTATTAAGACCAAGAAGATAAGTTGGACATAGGAGGTTAGATGAAAATTTTCTGTTTTCTTTTGGTCTTGCCTTAAGCTTGACTTAGGTCAAATTAGGGTTTTTGAGTTCGATATGATATATTTTCTCCGATTTGCATCGAACCAACTTAAAATTAACGAATCAAACCGAATTTGATTGAACTCAATCTCAAACTCAAGTTTAGGAAAATTTTGGCATCAAATCCAAAACCCGACTCAGCTTATTTCCAACCCTAGGAGCATCCCAGCAGAATATGGGACATTAGAGCTTTGAAGTATATTAGTTGAACCCAACCAGGAAATGATAGTAAGCACCTTATGGTCATATTTTGATGTATGCAGAAGTAGACATTCACGTCAGGGTAGGAAGTTTAGACCAACCTGGGTGATTTTAGTACAGTCAGCAGACATCATTTGAAGCAAGTTTAGGACAAGAAAGATGTCTGGTCCTCAATTCTGCTTTGGTAAGATGCAAAGAAATCTTGAATCCCAGCACAGAAAAATGTCTCCTGAAATAAAATACTAAACAAGATACTACAGAATTAGCCCACCAATCCTAGCTCCATCTACATTCTAATGCTGGATGAGCTAGAACCAGGGCTGCTAAATTTTATCAGAAACTTATCAACTCTGTTATGCATATCTTATATGGTCCTATTCATCCAATCAAATTAATTATACATCAACTCTGAAGAAGTATAATTAGATGATCCAATATGCAAGCTTCTCAAACACTTGCAAGGTCTTCTATTACCTCGAGAAATAATTACAGTCTGCTTTCATCAATCCAAATATAGTCAATCAAAACTGTGAAAGAAACAAAAAGATTCTGAGGTTAGAAAGAGATTTTAAAGAAATATGAATTGGGACAAAGTAGGTAAACATGATCTATATCTAGGCATAAACATCAAAAACAATGCTACTACCTATTGAAGATCAAGGTCAGAACTCTGGTGAAACCTAAGGTTTTACTAGATTCCTAAATTGAAGACTCTTGTTTCTCTCTCCCTATCTAGCAAAGATGGAGATTATCCTATTCCAAGAAAAGCAAAAAGTTTTAACTTCTTCAATTGCCTTCCGCTGATAGATTATTGTTGCACTTCTATTATGTGCAATAAACTTCTTCAAGATTTTCTAGAATGGATTAATCCATAAAATTTATTACAATTTACCAAAATTCTCTTTTTGGAATATTTGATACTCATTTATACTACCAAAACAATTCAATTATTTCAAACATGAATTGAGTAGTAGACACAGCAATGTTTTTGCCCATAAATACCGTCTCTCTTATCTCTCCAGCATGGTGTGGTTATTTGGCAATGTTGATAATTGTAAATCATATGCTTACCAATAATGCCCCAGTAGTAAGACAATCAACATAGTTGACACCTATCGATCAAAATCGGGTCATCTGCTGCAGCATTTGGGAGCTGGTTGCTTTTGGAACCAACTGCTCTGAACTAGGTGAGGGTCTTATCAGGTGGTTGTTAACATTTGGGTTGCCAAGTCCTTGTTTGATTAGGTCTTTGGGATTGGAGTTAATTGATTCGGAGTTCAAGGACTCCCTTGATGCCCAAATCTGGACCAATAACTGTGTCACAAGAATTGGACATGGAAATTCCTAGGAGAACACTAGCAAAACAATTATAAGAGTCCACTTACCATATCAAGACGCTTCCTGTGAAGTTCACTCGACAACTGCATGTTTTATTCTCATGATGTCAGAATATACACTATGGATTTTTCTTTTCCCAAACCCATTAATGTGTTTTCAAATAATTGGACAAAGAATAGAAACAGATATCTTGAACTTCAATAGAGATCTTCAAATGCTTACAGGTTTTCTTTGGTACTTCCGCTCTTCAGATGAAAATCCAGGGATTGTCAATTGCAAGTTTTTCTCTGCAAAGAATATTCATGCATTATATACATCCATATCCTTATCAAAGCATAAAAAGATTTTCAATAGAAAATGAGCAGATCAGCACAAACCTAAGTGCAGCAATAAATCCTTGGACTCCAAAGTTGAAGATTTTCGATGCTTGGCCAAATTGCATCCGAATGTGGTGACCTGCAATTTGAAGCCAGAAGACAAATTCCTATATGTAAGACCAGAACAAACCGAGTGTTGTGTGTGTATATGACCATGTATAAGTTAGTTCAACTTTAAAAGTCACAACAAAAGATTGGGCTATGCTATGAAATCATTGTGGGATATCATGATTTTAAAATGACAATCCAAGTGCTTGTTATACATCATTTACACATGAACTGAAGGAAAGAAAGGCCTACTTTGAGGTATGCAATTGGCTAAAGTAGTATAGAATATCAAGCATGATGCACTACAGGAAAAATCACATTCCAGAAACCCTAATTCCACTAATGAACCAAAGAAAACAAGCAAATTAAGGTCTATGATAGCGCCAGATGCAGAAAGGAGAGAGATATTTAAGAAAATCTCATAGAAGGTAGCATTAGCACGAATCTGCGTAGCGTCAACAATGAATAGGAAGGAGAGATCAAGGCATTATCTAAATGAACACGTACAAAGCCATAATCTTTTCCTTCATACAAACTTCCTTTCCTCATTAGTTTTAGGGTTTAGCGAGAGAAAATACAAAAGAAAACAGCACTTTTCAAACCTAAAGGAGTTAAGTGCAAGACACGGGAAAATTTCTGTAGTTCTTCACTCACATGATTCTATCCCATCTACACAGAATTTCTATAGATATTCATGCACATCAAAGCACATGTCCCAGCACAGACAATTGGATTGCATCAAGCAAGGAGAAAGAACCTCACAGAGTCAATAAAGTCATCAGCAATCTCCAAGAGAAGGTCTTCAACCTCAGGATTCAGCTTTCCCTGGGAATCTACCTGCAAAAGAGCCAAAAAGTGAACAAGACACCTATGACTACCACCAGATAGCAAGCAAAGGCAGAATATAAGGAAAATGATTAAGAACGCGGAAGATCTACTAAAACTGTGCCAGACCTGTGAAACCAAATCCTGTATCTTTCTCTTCCCAAGAAGCTGATTAGTGGCATCTGTCCCTTGGCTTGAACTCCCTCCAGGGGTAGTTGCACCAGATGCCGTGGCATCTGGCTGTGATCCTGTCAAACTAAGAGATTTTTGACCTGTAGGTCCTGCCATCCTTGGTGACTGCTGTTGTTGCTGAGGATGCTGCTGTTGCAAGGACATATGGTGTTGCAACTGCTGCTGCTGCTGCTGTAGTAGTTGCTGCTGCTGTTGCTGTTGCGGCAGCTGCTGTTGTTGGTGGTGCTGTTGCTGCTGCTGTTGTGGCTGTGGTTGTGGTTGTGATTGCGGTTGTTGTGGCTGCTGCTGTTGTTGCAGTGGTTGATGACCCATAGTTGACTGCTGCTGTACCATCTGGGATAATTGCTGTGGGTTTAATGTCATTGAATTCTGATGAAGTTGAGAAGATGAAGCTAATTGCTGCTGCAAGAGAGCTTGTGACTGCCTATGCTGTTGAAGGCGTGATGACGACGCAGGGCCAGACATTGCTGGTATTTGCTTCAACCACTGCTGTTGTGACAAAGAATTTGACATCATCGCTGACTGTGCATTCTGAGGCAGTCCAGTCAACTGAGAGTTAATAAATGCAAGTGATGGTGATCTTGGTAGGCTTTGAACCTGCAATCCAATTTAATGTCAAATATGTTACATACATTATTGATTGCTTGAGATGGTAGTATACCAGCTTGCAAATGTAGCACGTTAAATTTCTGGTTATAAGTTTTATCAAAAGATCTTGTCTAAGTTGTATCTTGAAAGAGTGGAGAAATGGAAGAAAGAGAACTTCAGATTATCCACCCGACTTAAGTGGGAAGATAAATCAAAGAACATGTGTGGAAAATTGTAGTTCACAAATATACACACATAAAAAGGAACTGATAAATGGATAATCATTTCATATTAGCAGAGGAGTAACTACCTGAGAAGAGATTGGACTTTGTTGCGCTAATTGCTGTCTCATCCCCATATTCATCCGCTGTTGAGCATATGTAAGAGCACTATTAGGCCTTAGTTGTGAGTTCAAGTTAAGTGCTCCCATCATTCCCATTGCTTGGATTCCCTGCAAAGTCTGGCCGGAAGTGTTGCTAGGATGGAACTGGGAGCCTTGCACCATCCCTGATTTCTGCCTCGGCTACATGCAAAACTAGTCTGAGAAGATTCTTGTTTTCATCGTAATGTACAAGATTATCTAGCTAACTCAAAACAATTCAAGTAACTTAACTAAGAATTCAATCAATAAAGTTAACAATATGGTAAATCCAATTGAAGATTACGTTATTGTTAACTGTGGATAAAGATGCCACCTCAACATCTGTTTCTTCCATACAATTAAACAATGTCAGAAATGAAAACTTTTGCATAAACGTGTCCCACATAGAGAACAACCAGCACTCTACTTTTGGGGGACTTTACTATTTACACCTACCATATCAAAACTTGAAGCAACTATCAATCATTAGCAACAAAAAAAAAAAAAATCAATCCACTTATAGTCCACCAACCCTAATCCTGAAATCGAACATTCTGCATAAACTCAAAATCGAACATTCTGCATAAACTCAAACGGTAAATGTCTACATGCCAAGATTAAGGTCAAAAACAACGCTTAGAAATGTCACCATGTCTAGTGGATCAAGGTCCAATAAGTGAATTCTTAGAAGTACGAAGCACATTTGATTGATAAAGTTGCAACAATTTCGCTTTCCTTGATGAAGTTTCAGTTAGGCAATCGTAGATTCATATTCTTGTTAACAAATAGGACGACCCAAGTCCAGCTTTTCAGGTCCAAAAGCCACAAAACACCAAATAGAACTAATGATTGATCAATCATTGCTTTTGAATCAGAAAAGTCAACCTATATCTTTAAAAAGCTAGAGCAGAATATCAGTCTGGGATCCAAGTTTTAGCCAACCAACAATGACGATACAAAAGTGCCAAAATGGTGTTGGATAAGTACCCTTATCAGTTATAGAAGCACAGCCAACTTCACTTGAACGTGAACTTTTAAACCAAAACTAATCCCCATAAAAACACAGAACGCAACAATAATCTGGAGTCTCTATTATCACCTTCTTGCAAATCACACAATTGACGCATCAACCAAATCATTCAATCACGCAATACATCATGATTTAAAGCTTCTTTCAACACTTAAAGAAACAAACAAAAGTAGAAGCTTGTATAACAAACGGAAACTAAATAAAAATAGGCCAATCAAATCCATACCGAACCTAACAACTGGGGTTGCAAGTTCAACTGAGCAGCGGCAGCGGCAGCTGTTGCCCCGGTCAGCATAGGGAGGTGACCACCCTGCCCGAGAAGAGCTGATCTTGACAAGTTGGTACCACCAATCTGCTGATTCTGTGAATTCTGCTGCAAACTCTGTTGAATTGACCCCGACCCACCAAAATTAACTTGTCCATACAGCCCCTGCTGTTGTTGTTGTTGCTGCTGCTGCTGTTGCCTGAACAGCCCACCATACTGGTTCTGTTGTTGGCTCAAACGAGACATAGAAGGAGATCTTTGAAGGTTTTGCTGGATTTGATATCCAGACATAGAAGCCACATTCTGTTGCTGAAGCTGTTGTTGTTGTTGCTGTTGTGAAGGTTGTTGTTGCTGTTGTAGAATTGTCTGTTGTTGTTGTTGTAGAGAAGGCGAAGAAGAGATTTGCGGGTCAATACAAGGAGAGGAGATTTGTGGGTTCTGAGGCAAATTAGGTAAGTTAGGAGTTGGCGTCTGAACTTCTTGTTGTTGTTGTTGTTGAGGTGGTGATGTTAAGGTTGTTGGGTTCATATTTGTCAAGGCTGTCTGCTGCTGCTGCTGTTGTTGTTGGGTTTGGGACTGAAATTGTGGTGTTTGTGGAGGTGGCGATGGTGATGGGGCCATTGTTGTTGGAAGGGGCTTTGGCGAAGAAGCTGCACTTTCTGCCATTGAAACAAAGGAAGAAAAAATTTCGAGAATTGGGTTTTCTTCGATTATGTCTGTAACATCAAAAGTTCATATCTTTTTTGAGGTTTGATTATGGTGGAATTGTTTTGCTGGTTTTCTCTCACTACCTCTCTTTTGGGTGTTTCCGTGTAAGCTTTTGCAGAGATTTTCAGAGAGAGAGAAGGTAGGAGAGAAAAGACGCAAGAGAATTAGAACACGAGATTAGATCACCGCCGTACACGTAAGCAATATGCAAGGTGGGGTCAGAGATTGATGGTTGAGAGAAGAGGAGACTAAAGTCAAACGACTGGTTCAAGTTCATGTGGCTTCATGCCATTTGAAGAAGAAGAGAGTTTCTCTTCAGGGTTCAAATTTAATTAATTGGTTAATTAAAAACTAAAAAGAGAATTATCAAAACCATTATTACAATAAAAAAGACAAAAAGAAGACAAAACTTCTAAAAGTTAATAACTTTTATATTATAATCATTTTTTTACAATTTCAACTTGAATTAATGAGTTAAATTTTCAAATATTTTTTATAAAAATTGAAACAAATTAACTTTAAAATATAAGTTTTGGATTCTCATCACAAGGTAATGAGTTTTAATTTCAACCAATAATTTTTCATCAAACTAGTTGGAAATACATAAGCATATTAAGACTCCATTAATCACAATTCCAATTTCATCATTTTATTATTATAATCAAAATTCCAACAGAAGTTGGATCCCTGCACTATACATAGCATCATTATACATTTACAGGTTTCATCCTCATCAAACACTAGAGGGGAGAGTATCAAAGCAAATATGGTCTCATGGGATTGGCAAAGAAATGCTTTCGGTACACCAAATTGGATTCTTTATAGTTTCTTCCAAGGAGTGTTCCAAGAAGAGGAGGGGGTCCATTTGAAGTAGATTGAATCATGTTTCTCACAATGAGGTGCTTGTCCAAAATCATCAACTCCAATAGACTTCTACAACTCTATAATCACAACCACAAACGCAAATTGTGCAGTTTCAGGCATACTCTGATGATACCAAGTTCAACGAAGACTTGATGAGATGGTGATTGATATATAAAAGTAACTTACCTGGGGATTCAATACATCCAACCTGAGTATAATATCATCCTGCCCACAAAAGCAGCACAGAAACTCAACAGTTTTTCTATCCTCGTCCAGAATAATCACTGTAGATACCCAAAAGACAAGTTTAGAAACAGGAATATACCTCTAGCATTCCAGGATTTTGCATCACAATACCAAAAACACGGCGAACAAGCCCATCATAAATAACCCTGTTGATGGTCCCATCTCCATTTATCCACGGCAATATTAGCACACTAAATCCACCAGAAGAGCAATTAAGAGTTTCCCTCTCATCATTGCATCCTCTTGAATTTTTATCAAGCAAACCACATTCATTCGTGCTGCAACTTTGGTTCCCATCCAAGGCTAAAGCATCTTCAGGAAGATTAAGAATTGTAACTTTGTGGACATTGTTATCACTCAAGATAACCTTTTCTTTAGAACTACCACTGATTACATCAAGATTCAGAGGCTGAGATATTGGACAGTGATCATTATTTTTGCAAATGGAATTTTTAACTGGATGTTGCTTAAGTTCTTGATGGAACCCAACTGTCAAAAAGTATTTGGAACGATATAAAGAATCAACAATGCGAACAGACTTGAAAGCATTAACCTACAGAGAAAGCATAAATGTCAGAATTTTTCCAAATCCCAAAATTGAAGTTAAAACCATCTAAGGTAGCCTCAGCATCATATGTGAACAACATGTAGAACAAACAATCTTTAGTTAAGTAAAAAGAAATAACTTCACCTTCCACAACTGAAAAAAGGAAATAAAGTAATTACCAATAGCAGCATATGCAGCAGGAACTAAGAAAAATATTTTTCTTTTGCAAATTAACTAACAAAAATATTGATCATAGTATCTAAATTACTAAATAAAACTGTTCAAAATTTGAATTATTTTATTAATACATTCTGCTGAACTAAATTGTACTAATCGAGCCACTTGCCTATTTCATGGCTACACCAAAATGAAGACAAGCATCTCCGAAATGTTAAATCAAGAGTAGAACTGACCTTCAATACCCATCCAAAAACTTGGAGTATATCAATGGCACATTCATGCATATTTACTCCTGAGAGGAACACTGACAAAAATTTAATTATCCACATAAAGTCTAAATATGAACAATGTAATGATAGAGGAAAACAGAAAGGCTATAAAACCTGGCCCCACGGCTTGAGAAACTTCTTCCGTGCTCAAACCTTGGTCACCAGCCATCTGAATAGCAGCATAAATAGCTTTGAAGACCTCAGGATTTAAGCCATGAACTTGTTTTGTTCCAGGCACTTGATATTCTGCATAGTCAGCCATAGCTTCCCAAGGAGACTTGCTTGACCATTCTGCTGCAGGAATGATGCTATCAAGATTAGGCAATTCCTCTGTCAGATCACAATTAGACGAACAAGAGACAATTTTCTCCCCCAAAATATTACTCCAGTGGAGTTCACCAACAATGGTATCCCCATCTTTGAATAATTCAACAGTATCAATGGTTGAGATCGTTGCATGTTGCACAGATACACTAATACCAGGGAAGCCCTTCTCTCGGCGAGAAATAAGTTCACTGTCTGCTAAAGATTTTAGCTTTTTAACCCTGTTATCATCACTTAAATCATCATCGTCAGCTTTACGTTTCAAATTTCTAAAATCTTCAGCCTCACCCACCCCATCATCTGGCAGACACGGGGAAATGGATAATTCACCAGAAGAAACTAGTGCAAATAGTTGAAAAATATCCCCACAGTGCAAATTTGCATAAAGACTGATTCCCACTTCTGTAAGGTCTTTATGTCTTTCATGAAGCCAATTGGAAAAGTTTGCAGCTCTCTTTCCAGTGTTAACCGGGAACTGAGATTTAGAAACACTATGCAAGAACTGTTGAGATAGCAAAAATGGTTGGCCACCATCGCCTCCAATCTGCCAAATGCATACAAAACAGTAATAAGTGAAATGGACTGTAACTAAAAAAAAATGAAGGGTCATATTGTATACAATGAGGGACACTGACGTTGTGAAGACTTCCAAGCAAGTGAAAAAGAATTAAGTTAGAGAAATTTTGAACACAGTCCATAAATTAATTGACCTTTCACTTATAACTTGACAGCCTGCATTCTAGCCAACCTCTTAAGAATTCAGTAGCCAGGAAATGAAGAATTTTAGAAAAGTTCAGCGCTTGCATGAGTAAAACCTGTGCTTTACGTAAGCAGAAAAAAGAGAGCAACGGATAACTTAAGCAATGTAACTACTTAGCAGCCATTTCAATAATAAAGGGAAAGGAATAATTAACTATACTCCAATATGCTGAAAGCATTGAAAGAAGCACCATACCCCTGGGTCCTGGCCAGGAGTTAAAGGATGTAACAATCATCAACACTGACCACATTGACATATTGAGATGACCAGCTTGGGAAAGATACGGAATGAACCAACTGTTTATACATGTGCCAATTTTTGACAATAAGGGATCTGATCTCAATTAGTATAAATTAAAGAATTTACAGATCAAACTAATGTGTTAGCTAAGCTGTAGTTGAACTCAGGGGTGAGTTATATTTAACATGATTTTAAAGTGCTATAATGCTATAACCATCATAAGGTTCCCGCACTTCAAAAGATGTGGCAATGACTTTAGAGTCATCTCCCAAACTATATGAGCAAGTGCCATATTGGGCCACACTTAACATGCAAAAATTGTGGAATTTTAAAATCAAATATTGTTCGAAACAGAAGAGGATGTCCTACCATGATTCTCTTCTCTCTGAGGTAACTAAAAGCAGTAAAAAGATCACGCTCTGAATAACGGCGTAAGGTTTCTGATAATAGATTTTGCAATTCTGGTGCTGTTGATGTGCTCAAGAAAACAAGCTTTAACAACTCTACTGCATTTGAAACAGCCATAGATCTGTGAACTTGTCTACTGATATTAGTTCCTTCACTCAAAAGCTTGGTAAATTTCTCATGAAGGCGCTGGAATCTTGATCTTCCCACAGAATCTTTATGTCTTCCTCGTCCAAGGTTTTGGGTGTCCTCATTAAGATTAGCTCTTGGCACCGATTCAGATTCACCATGATTCTGCAACAAAGCATAAACATCTTAGCCAAGATTATGTTGAAATCTAAATATCTACCGAATAGTTTAGAGGTGTTGCTAATGGAAATGTATAGGCATAGAGACAAATACAAAGAGACAGTCAGAAGCATGCACACTAAAGTGCATCAGACTCTTAATTATTCCATTCACTAATCAGAAATTGAGATGGCGGTAATGATTAATGATTCTTAAATTTTTGTATATACTTGAAATTAATTTTGAATTTTATATCTTCGAAATTTATTCATAACAACAATGATTTTTAACTATAGTACTTTAAACCCTACATTGTAGCTAGAAGCAAAGACAGACTGTAGAAGTTTCGGGAACATACATATCCTTCACCATTTGTGTTTAAATTGGACCACTCGCCAGTGGAAGATTCAAATCTCTTAGAGGCATCCAATTTAGACATTCGCTTCCAAAGAAGAACATCCTCAAAGGCTTTCTTAATATTTTCCTGGTTGAAATCATCCCACTTTTCTTCTGTGAAATCTGCTCCTTCAACACACTCCTTTGTGCCAGAAAACCTTCTATAAGGACCTTCTTCCACTGAGGATACAAGAACTCTGCACCGATTGTCATTAGAAGGCATATTCTGGCCTTTCTCCAGGTGCTTCGCAAAACGTTCACTAAGCATGGTACATAGTTTCATTACAGCCTTCCGAAATTTCGTGTTGCGATTCAAAGAAGCCATTCTTCTAGCACAGTTTTTTGGAGGTGCTGGTAGGTTGGGAAGACTATTCCAATCTATTCGGTGGAACTTCGCTCCAAGAACTGCTCGATGTCTTGCATACTGGATCACCAGTTGCCTGCAGAAAGATGAAGTATTTGTTAAAAACTGGTAGATCAGGGTGCTACATACACAAATATATCCCCTTCTTTCATGACAGATTCAAAATAAACTCAGAAAAATGAACAAGAATCATCTGCATTGAAACATACCTTTTAGGTAATTTTAAACATTGAAAAGGTTCATCACTACACCTAAAAATACCACTAAGGTTTATAGCCTGATTGATAATTCCTTATAGCAGATATCCAACAGAGCCTAGTAGTTTACAGCCTACAGTATGCATACATTATCATATCTGATTGGTTACATCACAGTACATTGATATATTATTATTATGGTTAAAAGAGGGAATTGTCATAACCTGTCCGCTTCATCGGTCCATGAAAACCTGCCTTTTCGGCTTGGCTTCATTTTTGAATTTGCATATTGACTAATTACAGAGTAGCATTCCCCATCATCGTTTGGTTCTTGTTCTCCCACAATGTTTGGCTGAACATCATCCTGATACATTGGGAAATGCTCAGTATGATCTCCTGAAGTATAAAGATCTCCTTCCTCAAACTGCTCACCAGTACCAGGTAACTTATGGTGCTCAAGCTCAACCACCTCTTCATTTGCACTATCAAGGCTGCTGCAATTTACTGAGCTTGGTTGCATGTACTTCTTCCTTTTTTTGGAAGATGCAGAGCCCTTCCTAATAGATGGTAGAAAATCCTCTCTATTGGTATCTACAACACTCTGGAATCCACTAAGACGCTGCTGATACTTATCATAATAGACACGAAGTACCTGCCAAGAGATGATAATCTACTTATTTACAAGAAAGGGGTGGAAGAAAGAGATTATTTCAAAATAGAAAAAAAATCATTCTGTCAACAGGATGAAAAGCTAACAACTTAAGAAAACTATCACGAACAGAAAAGGATAAACCATAAGCAGAGAGACAAAAGCACACGAGACCAGAATACCTGCTGCAAACTAAGATTAAGATCCTTTGCTATCTTTTCACACTCTTTATATGAAATCTTTCTGTGCATATGATCCTTTGCTACACGTTTTAGGAGCTCAGCACGCTGGTCTGCTGACATTACTCGAAGAGAGGTCCAAGACTTTTGGAGGAAAACCTGTGAGAATGCATTCGCTAAGAGAAATATTTCGACATATATTTATCATGCCAGAAAAAAATGGGAGGAAAATGAAAAGTTGCAGAACAAGTCTGGTGGCAATTTAAGGTGACTTGACAAGATGAACAAAGTACAGATTCCTTAGCATTTAGCACTCCCAAATTTGATAATATGACAAAAAGAATATACTTGTGAAAATTTGGCACAAATGATTTACTAAAACAGCCTGGCAAAGAAAGCACCAAGCACAAACCTCAGGAACAGCTGATCCAGGGAAAGCATGTAAAGCAGCTTTTGGATCAGTAGCAGCATAACAATACTCCAGAATTTTCCAATATTCATCAACAGCTACTCCTTCTGATAGGATAAAGTCATGTCTTATTCTTGGGCGAAGATCAGAAGATCTCAAGTTAAATGTTGAATATACAGACAATGGCTCCTCCAGATAAGGTTTAAGCTCAATTGCATGTGTACATTTTGCATGTGGAACCTTGGATCCCTCCTCTGAATGTCCACCATGTACCAGCCGTATTAGCTACATTACAGAACCAGTTTTAAGGCCTGATATAATAAAAGTAAGGCACTCGAAATATTCCTTAAACAATTATGAACCAGAGAAAACATTGCTCCAACTTTATGATGCAGGGATTAAAAAAAATTATTTTCATATTTCTGTTTCAAGACTGGTACCTTAGTGGAGACAAAACTACATTTTCAATCTAATAATTCCCATCCATTTTATTCCACATGGCATCAAAAACTAAAGTATACCTTTAAACGCCTCAGGATATCCACTATCACTGACAATCTCCCAGTTGCTCGAGTATCCATAAGGCTCTTATATTCTTCAACAGGAAGATCACAAAGACGCAGGCTTTTCTGGCACTTTTCAAGCATGTCATCAAATTTATTAGTAGACCCTGCAACCTGTAAGAACAGTTCAACCGGGATGGCCTTCACAGCTTCTTCAAGTGCAAAGAGTTTGTAAGTGCATGTATCTTTTCCAGACGATAGAATATCATCCCACCCAGGGATGGAACGGACATAATCCCAAATAAACTTATGAAGCAGCTTTGCGCGAACTATTTTTGCCAACACAAACCCATTGGTGCGCATGGCTTCTGATTTAGCAGCATTTTCATCTGAAACTGCAGACATCTGAGATCTCACTACTTCATTCAACACCGGAACTGATTCATTATTCTTCCTCCAAGAGGACCCCTGGCGTCGGACTTCTTTCTCAAAAGACCTCAGTCTATCATGAATTTCACCCATTAACTCTGGTGGAAAACCTTGAATGGATGGATGCAGAATCACCATAGTGATACGACTACGGCCACAGTTTGTCACAACAGGAACATTAATATGTATGCATCTGCAACGACCCTGCTGCTGAAGTTTGTTCAGAATTCGGTCAATGGTCTTCCTGTCCATTGTTGTGCACTTGTCTTTCTCAAAACTGACAAGCCACCTATGTAGCTCTGATCTCAAAATGAATTTCTCATCCTACAGAATAACAATGTTACAAGTGGGCTTATGTTTCATAAGCCATAAATACAAAAAATGAACCTTGATATAACCATTCTTTGAAGTCAATGATGAAAAGTACCTCTAAACGTTGAAGTATCCTCTGCTCTCTCATGGCACCATCAGAAGTTAACGGCATATATGGATACATCTGATGTGATACAGAGATGGGTAGATTTGACAAAGTAGGAGATATCTGAGATGAAGTATCATGGGTTCCTACTTCCATGTTCACTAAATCAAGTCCTGGACTGGAAGTAGAACCTCTCAGCGCATTGGGCTGAGTTACTTTACCAGGACAGTCAGCCACATCATCGGCCATAACATCTTTTTGAGAGCCTTCATAAAAATTGGGCTCACTTTCTTCAATATTTGGGTCTTCAGGAATAACATTATCAACTTTGGAAGTTGAATAATCATTTTGTACAAAGTTTTCAATCAACGTGCCAGAAACATGAGGACTGCCAACATCCAAATCTAAGTTGTTGTCACTGTAGGTGATCTTGGATTTACTCTGAAATACATTTGATGCTTCAGAATTACGAGTCCTAGAAGTCCAAACTCGAAATGCAACTGTTCTCTTATGGTTTTCTGCCTGTAAATGCATGCCAAACCTTGAGACCATGTTCTGAAATCGAGGATAATTTCTTTTCTTATCAAGCCCAAGTCTCCCACATACCTGGTCATGATAACGTAGGAAGTTGCAAAAGATAAGCAGCCAGAACATAAGATGCTTGCAATGGTGCAGAATGTTAAGCCAAGCCACATTCTTAATAAGCATATAGGGAAACGGAAGGAAGGCCTTAATATAAGTAATGCACAAATAACCTATAATCATCATAACTTTCACAAAAACCTGTAATCATCATAACTAACTAGACAATAGTGGAAACGTCCCAAGCTCCCAAAAGACCATATTTGATAATAATATGAGCAAATAAAATGTACCAGTAATCCACAAAAGACAGGAACTCTCCTGTTGAATGTGAGGTTATCCCAGAGAAAGCACCGTTCCAAACATAGAAATAATAGAAACAGAATTACAAATAAAGGGCACTAGAATTAGCACAGCAAAGACATGCATCAATACCAACCTCCATAACAGTAGCTCCTTCACTCCCTTCAGCATCAATCATGTCATAAATCTGATGGTCAATAGGAAGTTCTACCAGCTGTTCAGTTGGTTGAGATATCCTTCCGAACTTTATCATTTGTTCACTGTCACAATTTTCTCCACATCCAATGGTTTTGCTCTCAAACTCCCTTGGAGAAAATTTTTTCAACAAGCGTAGGCAACGTTCAACCTGCCACAATACAGCATTAAAAGACGCTATGCTTAGGTGAAGGACTTCAGATTACATGACCAAAATGGAGCAATCTTTGCAAAAATAACACAAGACAAACCTTTCCATTCACTTTAGCTTCAAACTCCTCAACAAGACCAGCATCTTTCAACCTCCGACATACCTTCATCATCACCAACTAGTATGAATTACAATGAAAACAACCCAAGTTCAAACAATGTCAAATTCGAATACAAATAAAAAAAAATTTACATTTCTCCAAGACCTATGCCCTCGAGTTCCGGTGTAACCAAGATCCCGCTTAATGTCTGACATAACAAGCACCTTCAATCACAAACCATCAGAACGAAACACAAAATATAACTCATTCAACACACATTCCCTCCAACAAAAAGACACTACCTTCTCATTCACTTCATCAAGTTTATCACAAATAGCCTTCAATGCGGGCAAATAATCCATCACAAGCACCTCATCTCTCAAACCATCTCCAACAACCTCACCACCATATTCCTCCTCATCTCCCACATTCTCCAAGTTCCTTCCTTCCTTATTAATCTCAAACCTTTGCTGAATCCCTAAATGCTTCGCATAGCGATACAAATACATCAAATTCGTCGTCACACACCAGCTGTTCTTCCCCTCCCCCTCACCACCAGCTTCCGTCGTTTTCACCACTGCCGGTTGCCTCACAATCAACCCCCTGCTCTCAAGATTCCGTACTATATAAAACAAGTTCTTTCCTTCAATCCCAAACTCCTTAGCCAACTGATTCTGTGCAATTCCATCCGTTCTACAAATTTTCCAAACAATGAAAGTCTCAACATTTTCAGAAACCTCACTAACATATGCATACACCTAGACATATAAGTTAGAAATTTGTAACCTGGCGGAGGCGAGCCGTTCCAGAGCGCGGAGCTGAGGAACTGAGATGCCGGAGGACGGAGTATCGTAGAGACCGACGAAGCAATCCCTAAGCTGCTCTTTAGCCGCAATCTTCAAGCACAGCCTCTCCGTGTCTTCAAAGCGCCGGATTGTGACATCGGTTGGGCTCAAAGGCGTGTCTTTTCCAGGGAGAGTGAACTGGAGGGAAGGAACCGAGAGCAGATTGGACCAGAGAGCAGATTTAAGAGGAAGAGACGGCGTTGGAGTGAGAACCGACCAGAGTGAGGTCAGCGTCAGGCCGCCGGGGCCTCGAGAACAGATTTCTTCAAGAGCCGAGGCGATGAGTGTGTCCATGGAGGCATAAAGAGGACAATGAGGAGTGTTTGGTTGGTCGGAAATTTTGAACTCTCTCTCGGGAAAAATTGGACGCGGCGGAGGAAGAATAGAAGAAGAAGCAGTGAGAGCAATGTTATGAATACCGTACCGGCCTCGGTACTGGATTGGGCTCTGAAACGGAACTGTACCGCTATCGGTCGGTACCGGGTACCGTTTCGGGATATTTTTCAAATTTATAAAATAGTCCTTAAATTTTTTCAAAATTGCAAAATAGTCCATATTTATATATTATACAGTTCTACTGTATACTTTACTAGTTTACTGTTTACATCAACCATGCTTTCAAAAATATTAATAATAAATAATAATGACAATT
>JAOQMQ010000005.1:3891771-3902156 GCA_027563845.1 Erythroxylum subrotundum | reverse complement strand
AGTTGAACCCGTACCGGTTCCGGATTTCAACCGGTACGGTACGTACCGGCCGGTACGAAACGGAATTCATATCATTGAGTGAGAGGGGACCAAAAAAAAAAAAAAACTACATAATAACGATGTCGTTTGATGCGGCAAATTCTTCTGAAAATATCAAATTGCTAAATCGTTCTTTATAATTCGACTATTTAAAATTTTGCCAAAGAACTTTGACATAATTCTTTTTTTTAAATCAACTAAACATAATTATTAGCACTAATTGTAAATTAAATTTCATACATGTAATTAAAAATTAATTAAATAAAATTACAACTTAATTATAAAATTAATTAAATAAAATTACATAAAAGTATGGGATTAACTTGATTATAATATATAACAAAACCATTAATTCAAGTCAAAGTCAACGGCTCCCTACTTTTCTAGATTTAGGGAGGATCGTAACGTATGCAACGTTTCTTTTGTATTTTTATAAAGAAGGTGTTTATGTGATTTGAACATATGATTTTATTGTCATAAAGGAGCACCTGGTAGATCTTATCGTCACAAATAAATAACTTTATCGGTTATTCTAAGGTTCAAATAATTTAATTTTTATTTATTTATAAATTAAATATTTTATATTTGAATTACAATTCAAATTATTTTTTACTTAATAAAAATATTTCATTAGTGAAAATATAATAAACAACAATTGTCAATTAAATTAATTTTTATTTAATTTTAAGTTCTTAATTCATAAATTATTGTATTTATTAAATATAGACTTTGTAATTTTGAAATTTGAAAGGACTAGTCTACAATTACTTAGAAGCTGGGTGACTCCAATACAAAATGAAAAGTAAAAATGTGAGAAACTCGAAGGATTCTATTGGGCGGTTGAAGTAAACGAGGAGCACAGAACTTGGAGGAGCTGAGAGAGATACATCGAGATAAATAGAGAGAGTAACCGAGACTAGAGAGAGACACCGAGATGATAGATTTTCTTCTTGTCTCTTGTCTCTCTTTAGGTTTCTGATTCTGGGTTAGGTTTATGATTCTGGGGTTTCATCAAACTGTTAAAAGATTAGAACTTCGTCGCTGTTTTCTGTTTTCTTCCAACTGGTTGCTTCGGAAAACTGTGTTTACTTTCTTCTTTAGTATCCCAGTTGTAGTGCTCGATGCCCAATATGTTATAAGGTAAGAACTTTGGGAAATTGTGGCAAAGTTTCAAGCTTTCTTCCTCTTGATGCTTTGTAAGTCTCCTTGGGCAGTTTTTGATGTGTTTATTTGTGTGAATTGTTTTCTTTTTCCTATGGCTTCATTTGTAAGATAGGAGTTCTGTTTTTTTTTTTTTTGGGTTTAGTTGTTGCTTAAAGTTGTGTTTTGAGCATTATTCTTCTGTTTCTGGTTAAACCTACCATGGAATCTTGTATTTTTGGACCTTAAATAACGTTGTAGGTCTCCATAACTTTTGGAACGATCCCATATATCCAGTTGCAGAATGTCTTAAAGTTATCTGTTTTTTATCCATTTTTGTTGGTGTCAATTCTCTTCTTTTTCAGTTCTCTTCTGCAGATTTTTTCTTCTCTGGCATTGACTAAAAGCTTTTTACTTTTTGAGGGTCTTCATGAAAACTGTATTCTTCTCCATAATCTCCACCAAAATATTTGGCTTGGAATTGGGTTTTCGAAGAAAAAAGTTCCCCTTTCGTTTAAAGGAGCTGCTCCTTTTCTTTTTATCCTTGAAACTGCTCTATACTGCTTTGTGTGATCGTGCTTTGGTTCCGAGGGAAAGAGAAAAGCATCAAGTGTTAAGAGAGTAATCACATCAAATGACATCAATTATTGCAGTGGGCTCTGAAGTGGATAGATGGTTTTAGATAGTATGGTCCCAGATTTCTGGAAAGCTAGTTTTGTCATGTTTCTGGCATTTCCTCCGTGGTTCTGCCTGCACCAGAGCATAATCTCATTTGTTCAGTGCTAATTTTTCTTTGAAATCTGAAGTTAATTGTTGCTTTCTTGTTGTGTAATAGCTTGTTTCTGGCCCTGTTATAAAATTCAATTTCTCTTGTTGCAGAGGTTGATTGATTGAAGGGGTATTGAAATGGAAGGGGATTTGTTTCCAGGCATAGGCCATGGAAGTCAAGGCGATGGCAGGGTATTGCAAACCTTTGAGAAGAGTTTTGTGCAAGTTCAAGACATTCTAGATCAAAACAGGCTGCTAATCAATGAAATAAATCAGAACCATGAATCGAAGATCCCCGATAACCTGTCTCGGAATGTGGGGTTGATTCGAGAGCTTAACAATAACATTAGAAGGGTGGTTGATCTTTATGCTGATCTTTCAAATAATTTCACCAGGTCAGTGGAAGCTTCATCAGAAGGAGAATCAAGTGGGATTTTGAAGTCTAATGGAAAGGTCAATCAGAAGAGAATTAGATCCGGGTAAATTGATTGAACTGAGCTTTTCAGATAGGTTTTGAACTTCTTCTTCACGTAGAATAAGAAGGTTACTTAGAAATTAAAACAAACAAACAAACTTGATAAGATAATGCAACAAACTCTTGACGACAGATATGTATGCGCGGCTCAAGTTTCAGTGTAATTTCCACATTATCAGTTGGAATAAAAGGTTAAGAAATTTTCAAGTTTCAATAGTGTCTATAAATGTATGAAAATGTTTAACCCATTGTACTTCCCTGGAAAGAATTTGGTTTATCAATGCTTGACTTGTCTTTGTCCTTCATGGATCTGATGTAGGCTGCAATATCTGGTATGATCTGAAGAGATTGTGTTAACTGATTGATCACATGTGGTTGTAATTAAGATGAACTTTAGAATCTCTAGAACTCTTTGGTTGGTGCACATATGAAACCAAATTTCTTTTGTCTTTTTACTTATGGTCATCAGCATTTCATGTTGGTGATCTGCTTTTGATGGGAACTCTCAACAACCTACTTTATTCTTTTCCTATGTTTGTCAAAAGGTTCTTCATGATGTTTGCATCTCAAGATGAAGAGTATAGTAAAAGTTTGGCGTCTACCGATTTCTTTTATGCCCTTTATAACCACTCTTCTGTTTTGTGAAGCAATTTTTATTAATTCATCTGCCTTTTTTGACTCTTTTGGAAAAGTGGGGGAAATGCAACTTAAGTTAGAACCTTGAGAATTATTGTCCTTTCCATTGGTAAATGCTTTGGGACAATTCAAGTAGTTGCTACACTTAGTTTAGATTTTTTAGAATCTTGACATTCAATGTGGTTAGTCTTTTGACAGCTATTTTGCATAATCATTATTATGAAGATTAGTAGAGATTAACTAATGAAGGTCTAGTTGCTTTAAAGATCGGAATATAACTAAAGAACAAGATAAGGGCCCCAGTGATTGTTTCATGAATGGACGTTGGTTCAACTTTGCTTGTACTTTCCTCCTTTCCCCACATGCATTCCTCTCTTGTCTTAAGGTTAAAGTGGTGTAAACTGGCCCTTAATGAGATTAGATCATTAATGATCCAATTCACCCTCTCCACAAGCAAAGCACAAAAGTGATATGATCGATGCTCTCCTCTGGTCCCAGCCCCCGGGAGCGCCTTTTGTATTTGATGGGTCGGTAATGAAGCCACTTGTAAGATTTAGGTGAACTGTTGGACCTATGACTGATTATCAAACTGGAATCATTGATCTTATCTTGTCATTTCGCCAATTATTGAAGCAATTCAACTAGTAATGAAGGATTTAAACTAGTGATAAGACATGTAGTGGGGAGTTCTTATCAACTTGTTTTTGAAGAAAGAAATACTTTTGTTGACTAATGGCGATTATATCTTAAAAGATAATATAATGAAACCAAAAAAAAAGTTAACTTTAAACTTTTCTTTTAGTCATTATACCTCAACTAATTTATTTTCATGACAGAATTATGAAATTACTCAATAGTTTGGGAGAGTCCTTTGATTGCCCATTTGTGATAAAAGGTTCAAATTTTAAGGGGAAATCTGTAGAACAGGAGAAGAAGACGAAGAAGAAGAAATGGACATTTACTTTGTTTCTTCTGATGCTCAATTGTTGAAAGAAAAAATGCAGTGAACCTAGTTAGGGGAATCTTGAGGTGAAGCTCCGAGAGGGTGGAGGAGAAGGAAGATTTCTACTTCTACACGCTCTCTTCACATGGAAATGGGAGATCAGACAATAAACAATGTAGGATTCTGTAGTTGCATGTCTGTCTCCTCTTTATTCTATAAATATTTTATATCTGAAATGGAAATCCCATCATGTTACACTTACGAACACAGACAAATATTTTATATCTGAAATGGAAATCCCATCATGCTACACTTATGAACACAGACAACAAGACATGAAGAAGATACTCGGGCAACAGATAGGCAATTCTGCCGTCAATAGAGTTAGCAAATAGGTGTACCTGAAGAGTGGACGTGTGCACTCTTATTGGATGGTTGATAAAGAAAGCTGAATAGATATGGTCTTGGTTATTCAGAATTACTGGCAATTGCTTTTATCTTTACTGTTCTAATGTCAACTTCGCTGCTTCATATGATAAAACATAAAGAAGACAACAAAGGAACATCTGAAAAGAGTTTGAAGTTGGATTGCCGTGTCAAGTACTCAAAGTCTATTCCAAGTTCGTGACAATCGATCAACGTTTGTTGACGAGAATCAGTTTGGAGGGACAGTTGGACTTCAACGTTTGTTTGATTGTTAAGCATTTTCACTAAAGATTCAGAAACCCTTTAGCATGAAAAACAGATTTAACTTGGCTACAAGGTTCAATCTTTATGTAATTTTGACAGGGATGGATGCAAATTAACTTGTCTGAGTTTACACAGATTTGGTTAAACACTCTTTTACAATCCGAAACCTCATCTTCTCCAGTCACCACCTACTGTCCAAAAGAAGCAGAAAACATTAGCAGTAACCATCAATGGAGATGGTACCTAAAAGAACAGTCACAAAAGAAATCTTTACTGGGATACTATGTTGAAAGAACCAAGTTTGCCTTTGGTAACACTTGTTCATGTCTTAGCTCTTCATCTAGTAAAGAGCTTCCCTTAATTATCTCTTGCCTCTTGGGATACTGTGCCTCCATGGATAGGTTCAGCTCAAAAGTAAAGAAATCATTTGCTTCAGAATCAATACCACCAACAGAAGCCAATGCGCAATCTTCCCCAAATCAGAATTCCCCGTTGGTGGGGAATGACATCTGGTTGCTCTGAAAGTGCATAACGTGCTTGTTCATCCTCCATTAGAACCCTAGAGAGTTTCATCTTCCAAATTACATTACATCAGTTTTGAGTAGTTCTTCGCACTACTCTCAAACGCCTTTTCTATTCGTTTCCTCTCGCCATAATCCAAAACAGTAGCAAATTCACCATCTTCACAGGTTCGTCAGTGACACACGACCCATATTGTGACCCGACTAGTTGTCTAACCCGAATTGACGATCCGATTCTATCCGACCCGACTTGATCCCAACCCGACCCACGGCCCGCTCTTTTCTATCACTCGAAACAAACAGTGACACTATCTTTTGATCTTTCCGTCTATCCTGCCCACAAGTTGCGCCCGAACTATGCAGTCAAACAAAATCTCCAATCAACCCATATAACCTGGCCCGATCCAGTCTAGTTCGACTTGACCCGGACCAAACCGACTTGAGCCACACGCCCGACCCAAAGTCTACTTATCGTCGTCTTCAAGTGTCTCTGAACTCCGAGCTTTTGGTGGTTATTACTTCGTCAATTTGAACCTTTCAGGTCTGCAAGGGGATTCTTTACCCTTCTGGAAATTCTTGTATCGCCTTGCTTTAAGTTTCCAATCGTTTTAATCGCATCTTAGCCTTGCGTCACAAAACATGACGATCCTGCTCTTCAATTCCTTCCTGTTGTATGTATCTCCCCAAATTCCCAAATTTGGGTTTCAGCCATTACCCTGCGATTTCAATCTGCTGCTATGATATGACCCTAGCAGTTGCACTGAAATAAACAACCCTCCTCCTGTCCCTTGTAATAACTGTAGAACAAAACAAGAAGAAGAAGAACAAATGGACAATTACTTTTGTTTGTCCTGACGCTTAAATCTTGCAAGGAAAAATGCGGCGAACCCAGTCCAGAGAAGAAGAAAGATTTCTACTTTAACTACAAACATGTGCTTATTTTGGTGGCAGGAGCCATCCAACCTGGATGGCTTGGTCCGAAATTCTGTGTTCAATGCCGGAATCGGTTCAAATTTTGGTCAGATCCAAAGCTTTAAGTTCGAGATAGGTTAACTTCGAGTCCTTAACTTCGTTGTTGAAACAACAATGCTTCGTTATGAAGCCATGCCTAGATAAGGCAAGAGAGATGTGAGTTAGTATGTTATACTTAAGACAAGAGTAGGGTATATCAGACTGCTTCATCCGATCATATGTGTCATCCACTAGTGTTTTCTCAGTCTAGACATATCAACTTTCTTCCTACAAGAACTCTTCATGTCCACTTTGAAGAAGAGATTTGAGTTTTAAAGAATACATTTTTGAGGAAAATGCAGGCTTATGCTACTCATTGCAAGTGAACATTGTTGAGTTTACTGATCTTTCTCCATCAATTTGTTTAAACATTCTTTCCAATCTGAAACCTTCTCTTCTCCATTCACCACCTATTGTCCAAAAGAAGAAGCAACCATTAATGGATATGTTACCTAGAAGAAGAAATAGTGACCAAAGAAATATTTACATGGATTCTCAAGTTTACTCTAATCCTTAAGTGATCGGGTTCAAACTCGGGTTGGAATATAAAGTCCGAGCTCAGCCTAGCCTATTATCATGCTTAAAAGAGATGCAGAGGATATTATTGCACGTTGTCTCACTAACCTCAAATACATATCCTGTCTGTGGGACTACATCAAGAGCTGCCACACAAATGAAAGCAGCATCTTCTTTGCTTAGACTTCCCTTCTCAGCACTACCCTGCCATAAGGAGAGCTGCATATGTTATTACTTCTCAGGTGAAAAATCAAGCTATAATGAGCTGTTGAACTTGAAATGGAAACTCAAAGGTGAATAACACAAAACCTGATGTTTAGATTTAGAGATCTTAAAATGAATAATTTTGTTTCTACCATTAACCAATAAAAGCATCCTCCTCATGCAGCAGATTTCTTTTTGATAGTTTGTAAAGAGTTAGGATACATAGATGATAAACGTTAGATGGTGCTTGCAACAGGTCGGAAAGTTCCGAGCACCCAAGTCCAAACCCGAGCATGGTCAAGTTCAAATCCACCCTTGAACCATCCAGGACCGGAATATCCAATACCTAACCCGATCAAACCGGGGTTACCTTCTAATGGAAGTTAACATTTAAGTATAGGAAACAATCAAATCTGTATAAACACCTTTTCAAAGGAGAAACCTTGTGTTCCACCAGGAGTATTTTGCAGCAAGCCACACCTTATGATGGTATAAGGAATTCCGGAGGCCATAAGTGTTGACTCATCTTGCTCGGCCATTTTTCTTGCATCGTTTCTCATCAAAGCTTGAATTCCGCTGCTACCTCTATAAACAGATAACTGCAGCCTTATCAAACCACAATGTACGAACATCACTGAGCAGCAGCTTTCCTGGAATTTGACCTGATCAGAGGGAAAGTGATTACCTGGGACAAGAGTATTATATGCTGTATACCTTTCAAGTTCCCAACAACAGTAGACAGGAAGCCTTCCTGCTAGATTAAAAAAGAGAGACCCCAGTTATACATCTGACTTCCTTATTACCAATTATGGATCTTGCAGATATCAGAAGCAAATTTTGGAACTTGTAGTTTTAAAGACTCAATCTTTCATAAAACAGGTTTAGTATCAGGTACCATCATTTAAGACTGAAGGTGGAGAAAGGCTATAACACAAAAAGTTTGCAGAAAGACATACATTTGGGCAGATAATGGCACGAACACCTCTGAGACCTTTCTTCGGGAATGACTTGTCACTTGTGTCCGCAGACACTGCCTGTACAAGAAGGAAAGAAGAAAAAGACCTTTAATTGCCGTGGTCCAGACCGTTACTGTGATTTGTTGCAATCGTGCCCGTAACCATGACATAACCCGTAATCCGTAATTTAAAACCTTGGCCATGTAAGAACTAGATTGGATAAATGTAAGGTCACCGACCTCAACATAATCGCCAAAGGATTCCATGGCAGCCCGCTTGTTGCTCACCATTGCCTTGATTCGCACTCGTTTGACAATTAATGACAGTATCACCATCTAGAATGGACTAAAGATGGAGCAACTCAGATTGATTGCAATTTGATCACAGGAAAAGAAACTACATAATCAGAATTTATAGTTCAAACTGAACTTAATCTATGGAGAATTTCACAAACTACAGGAAGCAAAATTACTTGGGTAAGAGGGGATACACACACCTGACCAATCTCGCTATCTCCATCTGTGACAAGAACTGCATCCCTTGATTCTGTTTTAAAAAGAACAGTCCAAATTTCATCGAAAACATTCACAGCAATTTGAATGAACAAACAAACTTCTATACCAAGGACCTGAAGATTCATCTTCGTCTTCATCGCCACCAGTTTCATCTTTCTCAAGCAAATCAGGCGCCCCATACCATTTCCTTAACTTGGGACCCCCTACAATTGAAAAAAGTGACAAACATCATTAAATTTTCAGAATGAGCTAAAAGGTCACCAACTACATTATTGGGGCCAATACTTGCATCTTTAACTTGCTGAAGCAAATACAGGAGGAGATAACGAATGGGCAACGATTGTAGATCCAAATGGAGTGCTAACCTTCGATGTAGTCGAGAATTTGATCCATAAAGCTTAGCTTCTTCTTAGCTGAGCATCGAACGAGAGCACGCTGTTCCCTTTTGATAATGAGAGAGTGATTTAATAATGATTTGAATAGACTCTGAGAAGGGGAAAGCAAACAATTTTGGCCAAGGAGAGGAGGTTGAGGAAGAGTGGCAGCCATTGATAATCCTGGAACTTGTGTTTCTGTGTGTTGTTTCCTTATCCAACCGTTTAATTCCCGCTAAGGTTGGTAACTATATTTGTGGTAACATAGGCAAGTAAAAGGCTGTTCTTTTTTACCAAGTTCGTTGTATTATTATGCAAAGTTTGGTCATCTCCCTACAAACCAAGGCCCCAGCTCGAGCTCAAAAGCTTTCGTGAAGCTCGAACTTATGGGATTTGAATAAACGGGCTTGAACTCGGTCTTGAATCCATTCGAATTCGAATTCGAAATTAGGATGGTAATGGCCATTCTGGACGACGATGACTTAACAGAGTTACGTAGTTAAAGCGATGATATTTTGATCTTAAAGTTCTTAAATTTATAATTTAAAATTATAAATTTAATTATTAAGAAAACTTAAAATTTTTTCAATTTTTCAATTATAGTTCGAATTTTAAAAAGTAGCAATAAAATGTCCAAGCTTTTAATTTTTTTCAATTATAACTCATACTTTAAAAAGTGACAATAAAATGCTCAAACTTTCAATTTTCTTCAATTATAGTCTGACGTTATCTGTTGATCTCCTGATACACTTACCCTTTGTTTTCTGTTTGCTTTTCTGATACCTCAAATTAATTTCACATTACAGCAAACTGCACCAGTAAGCTTTTCGTTTTTAGTTCATTTTCCTGATATCCTTGGTGTGAGGGCTCGGAACTGCGTAATCTATAAATCAAAGGGTGAGGGCGTCGAAAGAACAAACTGAAAACAAAGGGAAAAACTTAAATCAAATCGTAAGGTCGTCGGGACTGCGTAATCTAATTTAAGTCATTTTAAACAACGACATTGTTTTAATTATGTTATTAAACGACATCATTTCATTAATCTTTATTTACAGTGTTAATTTTGCTTGACATTTATTAATAGTTAAGGTTTCTTAAACATGTGACAAGTCACATCAGCAAATTTAACAGAAACGCTAACGTCGAGCTAAAATTAATAAAAAATAAAAGTTTAATCATTTTATTGCTACTTTTTGAAGTTCAAGCTATATTTGAAATTTAAAATTTTGAACATTTTATTATTACTTTTTAAAGTTCACGTTATAATTAAAAAAATCAAAAATTTGAGCTTTTTTTGATAATTAATCCAAAATTATATTGTTTTAAAAAGTTAAATTAAAATAACCGGATCTGAAACTTAATTACTTCAATTTTAATTTATTAACTTCAAATCGAATTAAAATTTGTAAACGATCTAGAAGGGGGGTTGAATAGATCTTTAATCTTTTTTGAAAAGCTCTACAAAAAATCAGAAGTTAGACACACAAAATAATTTAAACAAAATTAAATGTAAAGAGTATGGAAGAAAAGCAAACACTGTTTTATAGAGGTTCGGTGCTAAGACCTACGTCCTCTACCTAAGCTCCCACTTAGGATT
>JAOQMQ010000005.1:3854120-3882226 GCA_027563845.1 Erythroxylum subrotundum | reverse complement strand
TTTTATTACAAAATAAAATATAGTTAAAATTAAAAGTGCTTTTTATTTTTATGTTGCCAAACAATCTACTGTATGAAGTTCTTAAAAAAAACCTCTTTTTAAAATGACAGTCAAATAATCAACTGACTTTTTAAAAGAAAAATTTCAGAAAAGATATACAGAAAAAAAGCTTTACTCGTAAAAGTTCTATCAGTATAAGATGAACCAATTTTGATTTGATAGAAATACTGATTCTAGTAGAAAAATTATTAGATTCAAGTTTAATTTATACAAAATTATTTTATAGAAAAATAATAAAATTTAAATGTATTTAAATATATATATATTTAATCTAAATTTTACTTATTAATTCAGGATTTACAAATTAACCATTCTTCCCATAAATCATAATTTTTTAATATTGTTATTCTACGAAAATATATTAAAAATTTTAAGACAATCAAAATTTTTGAATTTACACATTAAAATTGAAGGGTCAATCAATAAAGCGATGCCGTTTCCAATTTCGTTTACACATTTTCCTCAAGGAGAAAAACCTAGAAAGCGACACATCATCCTCATCCGGATGCCACGCGCTGTGAATTAAATTATAGTTCGCAACAGTTTTGGAATCCGCAACTGTAGCGCACTAAACAGTAAACACAGCTTACTGAAAAAGCCTCTCTCTCTCTCTCTCTCTAAAAACGACTTTTGTTCGCGAACTCCGTCACTGTTATCCACTTGGGAACGAGCTGAGTCAACTCGTTGACGACTCAACACTGCGCGACTCCCTCTCCTATGGTCAGTCAGTTCTCAGTTGGCCTCAACCTCTCTAAATTCTAATTTTGAGTTCTTCTCTCTTCGTAATTGGTGCCTGGGACTATTGGCTTCTGATTTGAGCTAAAAATTGAATCTTTTTTTAGTTATTTAGGTGTTTTCTTTTTCATGTTTGCGAGTATGTTTTTGGATGTCCACTTTTGAATTGAATTTAGCTTTGTTTGTTGTTAACGAAGTGTGAATTTTATTCTATCGGATAAATTTTGGAAATTTGTATAATTTTCTTTTTATAATTTATGCAAACCGAATTTATCTTTGTTTATTGTCAGTGAAGTGTAAAATATGTATCTTTGGATAAACATTCAAAATTGTGTAATTTGCTGTATAATTTCAACATATAATTTGTTTCGTTGAAAGAGTTTGGTTTTCTTGGAATTGGGTTAAGTATAAATTTTAACCAGTTGGTGTTAGTTCATTTTGGGTTTTTGCATGATGTGTTTGGAGATGTATTTGAGATCTTGAGCTGTTGTCCTTTTGCGAAAATCGTTGTTTACGGGATATCTCTCAACGGACGTGGTAGTTTTAACTTAGTTTGGTAGTTTAGATTTTTTCTTGAAATAGGCTTGTGATTTTCTGTTTTTGGAGCAATTTATGATGGAGATTTAACATCTGAAAATTATAATGGTAAGAATTGAATGCAATTCTGTATTGGGTGGGGGCAAAGTGAAACCAAGTGACATTGACACCATATGTAAGTTAAGTTTCCATGTTTTATTGTTAGTGTTGCAGATAAAGCTTTGTGCTGTAGAGGTGCAATAAGCCATCTTTATTAATTCTGTGTTTGTCATTTTCTGTTTGTGATGTTCAGTTTTTGTATTTGAGTTGCATCTGCTGGATTTTACATGGAAACAGAGGTTGGAGTTGAGGGGAGTGATGAAGGGAAGTTTGTTGAGGGTGAGCTGAGTAGTTCACCCTTCTCTTCACCCAAGCAGATTACCAGCCCAGTTGTCTATAAACTAGTTCGGGTACATTTTCAGATACAGATGCGTAAATTCTGCTTTTGTTTTATTTTATAAAAATTGGTTTGGAATTCAAGTTGTATTTGTTGCAGATTGACCTGAACTTAATTTAGTAATCTCAACTTCATCTTAACATTGAGCTTTGAAACAGAAATGACTTAATTCTTTTGACTCAGTAATTTATGGATTCATATTATTGTCTATGAGATGACGATATTCAGTAATATTCTTTTGTGTCATCGTCCATTCAAGATATGGAAGTATATTGGCTATGCTCTTGACAATGTGTTTTATTACGGTTGTACTATCTAATAGATTATAATGCAGGTGCTGTTCCCTTTATTGATTTGGCATTTCTATTTAGTTTAGGGGACTGATTAATTACTTTGCCTAAAACTCTTGAGTTCCAGATTCATCAACTACTTAAGCTCCATTGCTTCTTTAGCCTGGAAGCCCTTGACCCTATTTGTTAACTATGTGCAAGTGGATACAGTGTTTTTTGCATGTATCAGTGATGTTATTAATTAGGGTTTAAGCCCGATGACTTGGTGTATGGAATTGAACAATTAATTCATGTGTTGGCTTAAAGTTCTTTTTGGTCAGTAATGGAGCAAATAAGGATAAGTAATGATTTAATCCCTTGAAGTAGATTAATGAGCTGGAACGTACATGTCCTGTGAATGTGCAGCTGGAAGGAGATGGGAGATTAGTACCTGCAACAGATGATGAAGTAATGGAAGTACAAGGGCTACTTAGAGATGACACTGGTGAAATGCATATTGTTCCTGATACCAGGAATGGTATTTTATGCTTTTCGAATGAAGGATCTTCTTCTGGAGTGCCCCAGTTAGAAAGATTGGAAGGTTTGTTCCCATTAGGACTATGAATTTATATAGCATATAGGGAGCTAAATCAGAAAATGCCAGTTTGGATGCTGATAAGGAGAGCACCATATGCAAACATAAGCTCACTTGAATTTCTTAATTTTTGAGAAGTTGAAATATTTACTCTTCTTTGTATTTTGGTGATAAATTGTACTGTTACTGAGTTGTGTGAACTAGCTATTCAAAACAATTTGGACTAATTTCTTGACTACATATTGGGAATATCCCCTTCTCAAGTCTCTTATTTGCTTTGTTGTTCAAAGTTGTTCTGGTTTACGTATCCTTGCCATTTGTGAGGTGCTGCTATCATTTAGCTGATCATGTAACTTGTTCTAAAGTGAATAATTCCCTAAACTTATTCTATTGCATCTAAAGTGGAACTTATGCCAGGTTTGTCACGGACTGAGAATACTGATGTTGATCCAGAAAAATCAAGTGTGCAACTTGAGGTAAATTTGGGTTGTCTTGACATGTTTTCTACCATGAAAATTTTTGTCCTTTTTCATTCCGAGAATGAAAATAATACATGTCTTCATGTTTACTTATACAGTTCTCCTCATCTAAAGTTGTCTCTTAAAATCTTTGAGTTGGATTTTTTCACTTTAATATCATTACTTAGCTTGGTTGAGCATAATTTTGTATAGCAAGAAAAGTTAGTTGGGTAATATCTTAAGTATAAGGGTTTAGAGTGTTTAGTTCTTTGAGAGAGGAATAATATTTGTGAGAATATTGATAAAAAAGGGATTAATGAAAAAGTAAAAGAAGAGAGAGTTTATCTGTTCTCTCTCTCTCTCTCTCTCTCTCTCTTGTTGAAGGTGAGGCTGAAGAATGAATAGGTATACATCTTGTGATACCCAAAAAGGTGGATACGAACCCTATCTGTACTGATGTTCATGTTATTCTATTGTATATCCATTTTGCGTTTCTTATACAGAATCTTTTTTCCTTTTCTTTTAGTAAGTCTGTTGTTACATTAAAAACATCTATATATATATCAAGCTTAGAGGCACTAATATTGTGTCTTGGATCCTGCTTGGCCTTTAAAATCTCTTGTATACGTTAAGGAGATGCTACAAAAGGTGAAAGAGGAATATAGCTCTACATAGCATATGGATCTCCTGATTATTCTTCTGCTTATGTGATTGTAGACAGCCGCTCTTCTGATAAGCATGATAAATTGCTTGGTATTGATGATAATCTGAAACTCTTTTGTAGGAGTCCATCCCTTCATTGGCTCAAAGTTTGGGTGAATCCCTAATGGGTCAAGTTGGGAGTCTTGGGGAGTGCTCAAATCCTTCAGATAAGCAGATAGGTGGATCATCTTCAATCTTCATCAATGGTTCAAAACCTGACTTCTCCAAGCTGCAGGGGAGAATCTGTTTGGACAATTTATCAATTAAAGAACTGCATGAAACTTTTAGGGCAACATTTGGGCGAGAAACTACAGTCAAGGACAAGCTGTGGCTTAAGAGAAGAATTGCTATGGGGTTAACCAACTCTTGTGACGTTTCAACCACAACTTTTGTTATAGAAGATAACAAATTGGTTAAGAATGAAAGTTCTGATAATGCCGGTGATGGTTATGTCAAGGATTCAGTAATAGGAGATATAAATGGGGACCACAAAAGCCTACCAACTGGCCATCGTAGCCAACTAGAAGATCATCAAACTGTTGCTGAAAAAAAATTTAGAGACCATAATAGTGAAGATGGCAATTTCATAAGTGATGAACATGCCATGGAACAGAGAGCTAACAAAAGAGTTCGGAAGCCCACAAAACGTTATATTGAAGAACTTTCAGAATTGGAGTCAAAAGTGTCCAGCACGAGGTTGATAACATCACCTAAAAGTTTGGGACTTGGACAAGTGTCCCCAAAATCTCATCTTAGATCTGGTATCAGTGCCTCTTCAGATGGGAGGATAGTGGTAACGAGGGTGGATTCTCTGGGTGGATTTGGGATTAAAGTTCCTTGTGTTTATAGGGTCAGAAGAAGCCGTCCAAGGAAAAACTATGCAGCTCTTCTGGTTTGTAGACTCTATACTCATTGATCAATATATCAAGTATATTTTTTCATCATGAACATGTGCATCCATGCATATATTCTCTCAATGTTATTTTGGTTTCTTAATTGACTTTTTTGCACTATCTTCATTTATTTATTCATTATTTTGTTGTTAGGTGGTGTAGTTATTGTCTGTATGAATTGTTTTTCTGTAGAAAATCAATTACGGTGACATGGATGCTGCAACTTCAATGGTGAAAAAGACTCTTGGTGCTCAGACTTTTGTATCGGAAGTCATGATGGCTAGATCTGCTCCTGAACAGCTCCAGCCCCAGGTAATTCCAGTCATACCCACCGCATGTACTAATCGTTATCAGGGATATGTATGTATAAGCAGTATACCTTCCTGTACTGGTTGAAAGCAATTGTAATGTTGATTCGAGTATCTGTTGCATTGCCTAGTTTCTGGGTGAAGTGGAGAGAGAGAAGCAGTTAGCTGCAATGACTGGTTCTCGGTTGGGACATAATGCAGTAGCAACACATTTGGATTCGTCTATATATCCAGATAAAAATGTTGTCAGTGTGCCAACGTTAAAAGGTGGAATTAGACGGAAGCATCATCGAGCTTGGACTCTTTCTGAAGTTGTGAAGCTAGTTGATGGTGTATCCAGATATGGAGCCGGGAGGTGGTCTGAGATCAAAAGGCTCGCCTTTGCATCCTATTCATACCGCACCTCTGTTGATCTCAAGGTGTGTCAGCCACTGAATCTTGATACTCTTAAGCTCAGAAATTTGTAGATGGAGTTGTAATTGTATTTTGCAACTATGTTAATTTGCAACCTCCAAGGACTGGAACTCTAGCTGATACAAATAAAATATTTTTTAGGACAAATGGAGGAATCTGCTGAAAGCCAGTTTTGCACACACAACTCCAGATAAAGTGGTGAGTAAGTAGTTATGGTATTCCATTCATCTATATAACTTGTTGCTCAGTACTGATGTACCTTCAAAACTGTTGATTCTTGTTGATGTTTAATGCATATATGCTTTTATTTGATTGATGATATAGATGAACGCCCGGAAAAATGCAGCTTCAATGCCCATCCCAGAACCAATTTTGCTAAGAGTGAGAGAACTGGCTGAGATGCAAGCGCAGGATCCTCCAAATCATGGCTCAAGCAAGGTGCTTGGCTCTACTGGAAATAGTGTAAATGAAAGACAATCAGGATACTTGTGACAATGCTAACTAGTAGATTGCAGTTGTGTAAATTGCATACAAGCAGACACTACTCTTTGCACTTGAATAGTTACTGTCTCCTATTTTAGCTAAGCTTTAAAGCAAAGAGAGACCAACTAATCTTCTGCAATGTGAGCTAAATTACCAGATTTTGACTAGACTCAAATCAAGAGGCCATGAACATTGTAGACAGTGGAAACACATTCAAAAGGTTTCCATGAGAGTTGTAAATGGTAAAAATTGGACACTCTTTGGGGATAACGATGAGTCTGGCCTCAGCTTGAACAATCTGAGATTGGGTTGTAGGCTAAAACGATGTTGTTTTAAGATGAATCAGAAATATAAAAAAGAAAAAGTACATATTAAGAAACTCATGCAATGTGATGATAGAGAATAAAGTTATTAATTTGATCTTGCCTCTTAATTTTCTTATGATCTTATGGTAGCAAAGAAATTGTTTTTAAATTAAAATTTTAATAATGACAAAGTAAATTTTAAAAATTTTAACTAATTTTTATTTAAAAAAGACTTGCCAAAAGTCTATATTTTATTATTAAATTTGTAGGAATTTCTAAAAAAATTTAAAAATATGGTAATTTTACCTTTCCTTATTTTTCTTTTCTTTTTTGTTCCTTCAAGTTTATAATGCTTTATTTATTCCCTTCCTCTGATTACATTACAGGCTCTCCCCTCTTTCTGTCCCTCCATATATAAACTACACACATCAACACTTGTATTCTTCAATTAAGGCTGTTGGATCAGTTACAGAGTCTGTTTATGTGAGTTACCCATCAACCCTATCTCTGCGCACTCTGTCACGTTTTCTGTACAACTATTAACTTTGTTCTCCAAAGGCTTCTGAGTTTCTGGTGCTTAATTGGTATATACAAAATCAGAGAAACTGAACTTTGAGATACCAGCTTGTAGTTTATGTCGGAGGTTCTTAAGAGTTGATTTTTCAGTTGTATTTTGTTTCGACTTGCATCTGTTTTGGTTGACAATGAAAAAGGCATGTTGATTATTGCTAAAGACTGAATCTTTGTCTGTTTTTTTTTCTTTTGATGGTTTTAGTGAGCTGGAGAAAATATGGGGATTATTGAGAAGATTAAAGAAATTGAGGCCGAGATGGCCCGAACCCAGAAAAATAAAGCCACAGGTATTATATCGGTAGTGCGCCGTTATATATGTGCGTAGATGATTTGTTTCCCTTTATCTTTAGTTCTTGATTGATAACGTTGTTGAGTATGTTGCTTCTGTGAAGTTTATTTAATTCCAAAGTTTTTATGCAGAGTACCATCTTGGTCAGCTCAAGGCCAAGATAGCCAAGCTAAGGACTCAACTGCTGGAGCCTCCTAAGGTATGCGTTGGTTCATCTTTACCAAATCTTGTTCCTTATTTTCCCTTTTCTGGGATTTTTCTCTTTACATGTTTTTGTGGTGTTTGTATTCACAAGGGGTTCTCTCCATTGGCAATATATTCAATTTCACCTTGTTTATCTTCTCTTATGTTACTTTTTCTTTGCATTTGTTAAGATTTATATGGGCATAATTCTTTTTTTTTTCCCAAGTTAGGGATCCAGTGGAGGTGGAGATGGATTTGAAGTTACAAAGTATGGCCATGGACGTGTTGCACTAATAGGATTTCCAAGGTCTTCCATCTTTATGATATGCAAATTTGTGCATATGTTTGTAATTGTATGCGTGCATTCCAACAATAAAACCGACAGTTACATGCATATACGATAGAAAAAGATCCAGCATACCTCACAATAGTTGATCAGGAATCAGTTGTCTCTTTACCTCCTTAATGACTTAATGACTTTTAAATGGTTGTTATTTGTAGCTATAGATGCAATAAGCAAGTGCTTGTGTGATTGATCATAGGAAAAAGTAAAATCATATTCTCATTCTTGTTGCAGTGTGGGGAAGTCAACCCTCTTAACAATGTTAACTGGAACACATTCAGAAGCTGCATCCTATGAATTTACAACACTTACATGTATTCCTGGGATTATAAATTACAATGACACTAAGATTCAGCTGCTTGATCTTCCTGGAATTATTGAAGGTGCTTCCGAAGGCAAGGGACGTGGGAGACAGGTACTTTCTACTGCCCCTTTATTTATGTCCTCTTTTTTATTATCTTGTTGTTTGAGATTATGATCAGTACCTTATTGATGTTGAAATCCTGCTAGTTGCATATGGTTTCATGACCTCATCTTGTTATTGGGAATTGTTGAATCACAAAACACTGTTGTGATTTTTATACCAGGTTATTGCTGTTTCCAAATCTTCGGACATAGTGTTGATGGTTCTTGATGCCTCAAAAGTAAGTTTTCTGCACTCATATGATGTTTTAGCCAACCTTACCAACTGCTTAGGGAATCTATGGTTTTCACTTTAACTGACATCTAAATTACCCAAGGGATGGAATATATCTGTCTCTAGTTAGTTGGGAAAGCATTTCTTGTAATTCAAATTTAGACTTCAGTCTCACCTTAATTTTATGCTCTAGTTGTACAAGTTAAAAGCAGAAAAGCATCTGTCTGAGAATAAACTTGTAAAATCATTTAGATGCAACATGCTTTTTGTAGCTCTTCCAAAATTTGTCGATCACTGTAATTCCTCTTCACTGTCCTGTACCAAAGTTCAGTATTTTTAGGAATGTTCCCTTTTAATCTTTCTTCCTCTTCCTTTCTGTTGTCCTTCGTTTTTATTTTAAAAAAAAAGCAAAAATTTTTTACCGATCATTTTCTTTCTTATTTTATGACATATAGGTGGAGAACCTTGTTTTTTCCAAGACATTCCACCTTGCATCTTTCTCGATTGCATGATTGATTTGTAACATTTTTCCCCCTTTTAAGTTCCTATTGTTTTATTTTCTAAAAAATTGTTCACCGTCACTGGAGAGGATTTGTGTAACGTGTTCAAACATTGTTGTAGAGTGAGGGTCATCGGCAAATACTGACGAGAGAACTTGAAGCTGTGGGTTTGCGGTTGAATAAGAGGCCACCTCAAGTAAGCTTGTCTATCATAGATAGAGAAAATTTCCAGTAGCTACTTATAATAGGTTCAATTGTTTATTTTGTAGACCTTCAGCCAGCCACTATTTTGCTGTGTTAGGCTTTCAAGAAAGTTTCTTTGTGCATCCTTTGGTCTGCATGCCACTAAGTATTGCTCTTGTTTTCCATTTCTTTGGAGTGCATAATAGAAAAGAAAATGAGTGCTTTGGTCCATGCTAAACCCCACCAACATAAATGAATAAATAGAGAACTGTGGGTTTAGTCAGTGTTTCTTAAGATTTATTCATTTCTTTTCTATTATTATTTGATTTTGGCTTTGTCCTTTTTGACAGATTTATTTCAAGAAAAAGAAAACTGGGGGCATTTCCTTCAACAGCACCCTCCCTTTAACTCATGTTGATGAGAAGCTTTGTTACCAGATTTTGCATGAATATAAGATCCATAATGCAGAGGTAGTTTCTATCTTGCTTAATGGATTATCCTCATGTTTTTATTCTGTCAATAGTACAGGAGAATCACAAGTCATGAAATTCTTATCTGAAAGTTCATTTGTTCTGTAATTCTTAATTCAACAGCTGATATTGGTGTGCATAATATTTTGCTAAGTTGGCGTCAAATTATGAGTTTTACCATTCCCAATCAAATCATGGTTCTCTGAATATCTGTTCTACTATTGCTTTTTGCTGATGCATTTTTTGTAGGTTCTATTTCGTGAAGATGCTACAGTGGATGATCTCATAGATGTCATTGAGGGTAATCGTAAATATATGAAATGCGTATATGTTTATAACAAGATAGATGTTGTTGGTATCGATGACGTGGACAAGTTAGCTCGCCAACCAAACTCTGTTGTCATTAGCTGCAATTTAAAGGCAAGTTCTGCTCGTCTAATTTATATTATGTGGCCATCTCCAATTCCTCTTTTTAGGATAAGATAGATTGGACGAGTTGAAAGTAATCATTTATTTATTGTTTGTAACTTTGCATGCAAAGGATCAATATTGTTGTGTAGTTATCGTGAAAATTTTTCTGTGTATATTGATTGAAAGTTATACCTCTTTTTTTCCCCTTAAAACAGCTCAACTTGGACAGACTACTCTCAAAAATGTGGGAAGAAATGGGGCTTGTGAGAGTCTACACAAAACCACAAGGCCAGCAACCTGATTTTAGCGAACCTGTCGTTCTTTCAACTGTATGTTAAGCATAATCTACTCTTTAACTTATCTCTGCTTCATTTAAAATGCGTGGTTTTCTTTTTCGGGTTCAGTGGCTTCATTGTCCTTTAAAATTAATTTTCATTGTGTTTAATAGGATAGGGGTGGCTGCACAGTGGAAGATTTTTGTAATCACATACACAGAAGCTTGGTGAAGGATGTGAAATACGTGCTAGTATGGGGCAGAAGTGCACGGCATTACCCCCAACACTGTGGCCTTGCTCATGTGCTTCAGGACGAAGATGTAGTTCAGATTGTTAAGAAGAAAGTGGGTACCTAAAATACGTCTACCATAACTATAACAAGTGTTCATCTTTGAGACTAGTGTCGAGACAAAGTTTATATCTTTATCCTCAATGGCTTCAATCTTCTTACTTTATTTTTCCTTCTGTCTTCCCTTTTTCCTCATTGCTATTCCTCTGCAACTTGCTGTTATCCCTAGTGGCCCACTAACCTGAGATTCCATCTGTTGTAATATTCATCCAAAATATTCATGGAAGCATGTCTGTAGACTTCAGCATGCGCAGACTTTTCGTTCTTTTTTGTTTTCCTTTTGTTGAATTTCTTAGTCTAAACATAAGAGAGCATATTGCTTTGTACCATTGCAGGAAAAGGAAGATGGAGGAGGTAGAGGTCGTTTTAAGTCACATTCCACTACTCCTGCACGCATATCTGATAGAGAGAAGAAAGCTCCCCTCAAGACATAACATCATCAACTGAGGAACTCATTTTTGACATTTTCTTGTACTTCGTGGAATTCACATCCGGTGTAGGTGGCCATAGTTGCAGCTTATCGGGTGAGATGTGTCTTTTGTACTTTGGGCAATGCTCATGAGAAGTATTCTTGGTGTCTTGTTTATTATTTTTGAACTGACCTTGCAACTGTGATTCAAGACTGATACAATCTTGTGATCATAATTATAGATTTAGTGGCTATAACTTTTCCAAACTTGAGGGCCAACTCTTTCAGCAAGAATAAAAGTTAAAGGTCTTTCCAGATAGCCACTGCCAGTATGCTAAAATTAACCTTTCCAAGTTCATTACACCATTTTTATAACGACTATACTAGCTGTTACATGAACACATGCTTAACTATGGATTCCGTGACTAATCCAAATGATGTCGTATCGTTATTTCCTTCCTCGCTCATTGTCGCTGCTTGTCCCATCCTTTGTCCTGTTGCTCTTCTAAACTTCTCTTGTAACATGGTACAGGGATGGGAACATTATGTTAAACACCATGTTACAAAAGACTTGTCATGGCAAAGCCTATCTGATATCTTTCATCACCTCTTAACTCACCCATTGAAGTGTTCGGTTTATACCTGCTGTGCCGCTATAGATGCTTCAACCACCATGAAGGATGCAACAAGTGAAATAAGCACTCTGTTGCAGAAAACTTTTTTTAAGTAGCCACTACAGTTTTAGCTAACTACAACTAAAGAATTGGTAGGTTTTAAGCATTGATATTTCTAATCATTAGACTAAAACAACTATCTTACTGCATTCTCCTTGAAGCAGGAGAAAAAAATGAGACTTTGCAAGTTTGATGTTCATACATGACAATAACAAAGCAAAAATTGATGTCTGCAAGCGTCACATCGATGCAATTACGAGGTCTTGGCATACAACTTATGCATCCTGGAAACTACTTAAGAGTGGAAGTTTCAATTCTGATATTCAGGAATGATGTCAGTTTGTTGATATTCCCCTGAAGGTTCTTTACAGAAATATGATTAGCCATGTTTTATATTCATGTTTCTTCTGAAAGTTCTGTCAAACTCAGATACTCCATCCCAGAACATTACTCCACAATTCCAACTGCTTCAAGCGATTTAACGCAGGAAATGGCTGTAGAACGTCATTGGTTCTCTTTTGCTGCACGTTTTAGAGGAAAACTTTGACGGCAAAGAACAGCCTAGGCCGTATATAAAAAAGCACGAAAATGGAACACCTACACGTGAACAGAAAGATATTTTGGAACGATGCAGTTAGACTAAACCGTTTACGCCGAGTCTTAGAAATAAAATTTCACAAGTATCAAACCATGTGCTAGTCATACTTTCTTTTCTGCAGAAGGTTGTTTCTCATTGTTGATTTCCATCCCAATGTGTTCAAGAATTTGCATCAGAAAGTTGTAGCAATGATAGTATCTGCTCTTGGTTTCTTGGTTCCCCAGTTTGCTCCAAAGGGTACCAGAATCAGAGAGTGGTAATGCTATGAATCTGTTGTACCAGACACACTAACTGATGAATGTAACGGCTGGAGATGCTTCAAACAAAAAAAACTAGCAAAAAAGAACCAAAAAACTGAACTTTCTCTTAACCATCAATATAGGCCTCATTCAACATCTGAAGTTGAAGCATCAAGGGATTTCCCCTTCAAAATTTTGTACCCGAGAGCAATCATGTTCAACAGCCCTGATGCTCTTTTTGTGTTTGGAACAATTGGCGTTGGCTTTTCTCTGTATACCCTTACGGCAATAGCATGTAATAACTTTCTTGATTTCATTTTTTCAAGACTAATAAATTTGCAGGGAATAAGATATCTACCACAGGTGAAGTTTAAGAAAGCGCAAGACGATGCAGAAGAAACTGCCAGACAGGCTAAGCAAAAGATTCAAATGCTCTTCCATCTCTAAAACTCATTTCTTGAAAGCAAATGATTAACTATTAACCTCAACTTCCCGTAAAAAGCTTACCCCTTTTTACTCTTTGAACCCAAAATCTTTTGATCACTAATGTAACTGTATATATTCACAAAATCAAAAGCTCTCACTGGTTTGCTGTTACGTCAATTTAAGTTATTTAACAATGCATCCGCGTCTAATGTTACATCACTCACATATTTCATGTATCCCAACATAAGCTTCAATTCTATCTACAATCAAAGTCACATCCTTCTTAGATTGTCCATTCTCGCCTGTAAGTCGTCATCTAATCCATTTTCTTCATGACCTCCAGTTGATTCAGCTTGCGCAATCTTGTTCGTTGCAGCTGGTGCAGAGACAGAAGCTGATGGAGCATTTACGAGCTGAAAAACAAAAGAAAATATCAAACAAGTTCTTGATTGCCAATTGTTTTCCCCTCTAAATACCACAAATTATTGCAATAAAGCTAGTTTTGTTCATTGTTAGAACTCAGAAAGATGAGGTGTACCTCATTATTCATATTGATTCCAATCTCATCAAGCACCTGATTCACAAGCTCTTCAGTTTCAACCTCCTCTTCATCCCCTTCCAAAGCATCGTCAATGGCATCCCCCATCACCTCACTAACCATTTCCATCCTTTCGTTCTGTCTTTCAAACTCTTGCATTATCCTCTGCAGTGAGGGCAAGTTCATCTGCCTGTTCATCTTACCCATAGCTTTTGTGACACCTTTCATGGCCTCCCCCATTGCTTGTGTCGATTTCAACGTCTGAAAAAGTAATCTCATCTTAAACATCAAGTAGCACACAGACACACACAAAAAAAAAAGAAAGAAAAAAAGCATCATAACTTTACTTAAACCAATCTCATCTTACCTGAATTCTTAAAGAGACACCCTGAAGTTGTGATTTAAGCTTGTAGAACTTCTCAATCTGATGTCGTGTTCTGATAAGGTCTTTTGCCATTACTCTCACAGCTCCCTGAAAGAAGGGTAACCGAGCACAACAAACAAGTCCTTTAGCTAAATAAGCTAGGAATCAGGAAAAAGAAACAAGTGAACATGTAAGAAATTTAGAATTTTTATTTACATAAGGAAAAATATAGCTCAGAGCCACAGTGGACCAATCTTACAAGTGTAAGCAGTAACACGAGAAAATGTACAGCAACTCACAGCATTGAATCCATACTGAAATCAGGCATTGCAATACAGTCAGTTTAGTCCACCACAAATTTCCTTAGACTCCCACATAGTTCCCGGTTGCCCTCAGTAGTCCATTACGAACAATTTTCAGGTCGAATATTTAACCAAGAAATAAGGGAAAAGATGAGTTGCATTTCAGATTTCTTTCTGTAAGCAAATGTTACCACCTCTAAGTTCCCATCAGGCAACTATCATGCCAAATTTCTCCACAGAGTTTAAGACAAGAATGAAATACCAATAACCATCATCACCACCATTAATAAGCAAAACAAGCATTACTATAATTGATAAGTCGATCCACTTCACTCAATTCAATTCAACTAAGCCTTGATCAAAAGTCAGACAACTCCATTCTGCTTGATGTTAAACATCATTGTCAATATGTTAATGAAGGACAAGAATTATACCATCTGGCCTTGCTTGGCATTTTTCTTGATCTCAACAATAAGCTTCTTTTCTTGGGATTGAAGGCCTTGCCTTTCCCTTTCTATTTCCCTTATTGACTTGTCTATCATCCTCTTGTTTTCCCTCAATAACTCTGCAACCCCAACATAAAAGTTAAATTTCAATAAAAATAAATAAACAGGCCCAGAACTAAAATTTCAGTAAAACCAAACTTCACTGAATCAAATTCCAATCTTTCTTATCATAAATCAAGATTTACAGATCCTGCACAATGTAACCACAGCAAACCTTTTCAACTTAATCCCCCTTTTCTCTCTGCAGATTCAGTTTCATCCATCTTCAAAGAACTAATCAATCAAACATTGAAATAAAAAGAAAAAGATCCCAACTTTAACATCACCTGCTGGAGTTTTTCTCTTCCCAAAAAGAAAGCTCATTTTGCTGCTTTATGCTGAATTAGAAGTTCGTACACAACCTCTCCTCTCTCTATGTCTCTCCCCACGCTTGCTTCTGGTTCAACGCGACAAAGGGATAACAGAGTACAATGAACATGAACTGGGTTTGATCCAACAACTCATTAGTCAGCCCAACTAATGTTGGAATCAGCCCTCCGTTAGCGCCTTGTTCTTGTCACACGCACATCTTCAGTATGAGTTCAAAATCTTCGAGCTAAATTTAGATAGATTGAGATTAAGTTTATGTTAAATTCTCCAAGTTTAATAATTAATTTAAATAAAATTATTTTCATCCTACTTTAATTCAAAATTCTATTAAACTTTTTGTCAATCCTATTTTTTTTGACATTAATTGAATATAATTATTTTTATTGATACATCTTATAATAAGATATTGTCAGAAAAAATATAAAGGTAAGGCTGAGTATATTATGACCTTATCCAAAATTTCGAAGTTAAGTTGAATTTGTCTTTTTAAAATTTATGTTAAAATCTCTTCTAAATTTGTGTTATTACTTAAATATTAAGTTATTAATGATAAATTTTAAATTTTAAGTTAATGTGCAATTAATCTTCTATTAAAATATATTATATTCATGTATTATCATAAGTAAATAAATAAAGAATATTAATTAACATTCAAGAACATTAATAATTAAATTAGAAAAATAAGTTTAGGTTGGTAGCATAGTTTAATTTTTTTTAATTTAATAACAATTTATTTTCTTAATAAAATATTTAAAAATACTAACTTATAAAAAAGGAAATTAAGAACATTGAATCTTCCATCACTGGGAATGGACTTTTGCATGGGTCCAGCCCTGAGTTTGTGAGCCCCATTTTCAGCCCAAAATGCCAATATAGGCAATACTCATTTGCCCTTATTTTAGCTTTTAGCTTCGAACTTAAACTATTTCAATGCTTCTTATCAATGTTTTAAAAATTGGACTGGAAGTTAAATCGATAAGATAAAAAGTTTAAATGATTTAATCGATATTAGACCGTCATAAAATTAACTAAAGATTAAATAATTAAAAATATGATTAAAAGATATTTTTCTTATTTATCAAAAATTTTGAAGTTTAATTAAAAAGGAGGTTGTTAAATGAACATTAATTGATTTGTTTTAATTTATAAGAACTTATTAATTTACAAAAATTAACCGATTAATTAATAAATTAATCAGTTTTTAACAACAAAAATTTTAAAGTAAATCAAATCGAAAATTTAAAAATTAAATAATTCAAAATTTTTACGATTAAATTAGCTAAATTGATTGAAAGTTTAAACGATTTACCGTAACTTATCTACTTACTCCGCTAGTACATACTGCGGTCTGTGTATAGAACGCATAGGATAACTAAACTAAATGGCCGGGAATTGAATAATTGTAAGGCCTTTAGAATGTTGAATTAGATTGATCCAAGCAATCACAATGGTTTTGATGGTGGTTAAGTACCAACTAGATGGCCTAATGATCAATGATTCTCTATATGTCACATACTAAGTAATAACTAGGGAGTTCTTAACATTAAGAAAAAGGTGTCAATAAAACACAACGACAACCCGATAAAAATTGCGTTAACATGTAGGGTTTGAAGAGAATCAGTACTACACAATCTTACTCTTAACTAACAAAAAAGTTGTTTTTAATTAATTCACGAGAAATAAATAAAGATCGCTTGCTCGCTCACGTGAGTCAAAGCTAAGTAGTGGGAAAAGGAACATCAAATTAATAGCTCTTAAAGTTTATTCTCAATCATATCAAGAACATAAACATCAAGTTTGTGTTGATGAGGACATGCATAGAGTAGTAGTAGGTTCTTATTTTTCTATTTGTATGTATAAATGAAAAGAAGAGAAAGCCTTCTAAATGCCTATCCTTGATTCATGATTCTCCTAACAAAGCTAACTCATAGATCAAGGCATGATTCCTTACCCACCCTTTGAAATTCATGTTTCACCAACTGTAAAGAGTAAGGGACAAGAAAACAAAAGTTATAAAGACACTTAATTATATAAAAATTAATAATTAAAACTAAACAATAAATTCAATTTAAATAATTAATAACATCGAACTTACTTTTTTTTATTCTCTTTACTGTAATATGCTTTAATTCAAATTATATTGTATGATATTTTTAAAAGTCGGAAAGAGTCTGGATCTTCTGCCCAGTATTACTCTGTCTTATTCTGTTCATTTGAATCTTAACTATTCATTTATGTGGGACCCACATAAATAGATACGAGGCTCACATAAATAAATGAATAAGATTCAATGAACAAAATAGAACAGAGTAATATTAAACAGAAGATCATTGCTCGAACAGATCATCTACTCTAATTACTCTGTGTCTACCTATTTTACGGGCATCTACCCATTCAATTATTGAGATAATACAGTATCATAATCTAGTAGGTATGTCAATAGAGCCAGTGATGTATGTTGATATTCAAAGTGAGGTCATGCAGAGAATCTAGGAATGCCGTATTCTGCTAGAGGATCTAAAAATGTCATGGATCTCTACTTTAACCACATGCCTTAGGGTTCATACGTCATCATCTCATCACCTTCACTTCCTTTCCCAAAGACAAAAAGAAAAAGCTGCAAATGCTTCAAACAGTACTTCCCCACATATCAGTCATCTTCTTGGGATCACCAAAAAACACAATATTCTCTTCAACCATCTCTGTCTTTCTTTCTTTATGTCTTCATTTCTGTTCTCACTTCTCACACTTTAACACTCTCTTTAAAGTTACCATGTCCATGTCCTCCCTCTCTAGTCTCCATCCCTTTCCATATTCCTTTTCTTACGTTCTTGTTATACCCATGCCAAAAGAATAATACATACAAACGATAATGGGCATTCCCGGCATTTTGGTTTGGCAATTGTGATGATTTTTACTAGGCAATTAGGGAAGAAGGTTAATTATGTATATATAGATATATAGATATCCATTACTAGCAAATAAAATAAAAAGTAAGGACTAATTTGATAATAATATGACATTAGACAGTTCTTAAAATTTGATCATTAGCTTTTCGATATTATTTTTATCTCATTCTTGACACAGGACAACGTGTCCTCCAGATTGATGCTAGTGACATCTATTGAAGTGTTGTACTCCTCAAATAAATCAATAATCAACGATATTATTGTGGACATACAGGTGGTTTAGTTCTTCTGAATATCACTATCATATCAGCTATAAGGAAATTCTTGTTGTAAAAATAAGTATTGACAAAATCACTTTCCACCTCACTCCTTATCATTTTGTCATTGAAATGGACAACACCTCTTTTTCCAAAAATCTTTGATCAATCCAAGAAAAAGATTCTCAACAGTCAATTGCTTCGATGGCAAGAGTGGTTATTCTCCTGTAAATACTCTATCCGATACATTAAAGATCACAGAAATATCCACGTTGATTATCTCTCTAGATCTACAAAACTTCTCTTCAAGTGAGCTAGCATGTCTACTTGCTTAATGATCAAACAATAAGTAATTAAGAAGGAAAATAACAAAACAAAGCAAGAACATGCTCAGCAAACAAGTAGGGATATCAAATTTGAGGCTCAAAATCTCTTGAAAAAAAAAATCTTAAAAGCAAATTTAATTCTTTACAAGAAAGGAAAAGCAGAGATCATTGCTTTTACAAGACCCCAGCATGTACCCTTCTACATAGACACCTGATAGATTCTGTTGTGCAGATGATCCAACCATTTGTGGTGTAAACGGAGACTCCAAACCCAAGCCGGTCCTCACATGCATCGAAAGAGCCAATGTATAATTCTATCTGCTTATAGCCTGCATGGTTGGTGAGTGACATACCTTGTCCACGAGTGATTACACAGTTGATAACAGCGATCGATCCCTAACGCAGCAGGACAGAACTTGTGCTATTTGGCGTTGAAATTCCAGTATCGATCGAAACACGAATTCTGCATTATTTAGAGATTGTTTTAAACACTGTCAAACCCTTAACTAGAATGAACGAATTCAAGAACAATAGCTTCATCAGAGACTATTAGGGTGATGATGATCATTAATTAGGGTTGTGATGAAAAAGAAAATAATGTCAATTCTAAAGAGTAGGTGTAGTCATAGTCATATTACACCCACCATCATTGTTTGTCTAACCTCCCACTTCTCACCAACCAATATGAAAACAATGACTTCTCAAAAAATATGAAAACAATGCAATTCTTTATGTTGCAAAGAGAATTTAATCCAATTCTAACTGTGTTTGCTTACTCACTAATATAAAATTGATTTCATACCAAACCTATATTATATATAAGATTATTTTTTTTGTCATTCTGATCATGCAATACCAACTAATGAATAAGCTAACACACTTATATATAGACATACAGAATTCTCTTTACTAAGAGCAGTATTTTCAAAACTAGATCGAAAGTTAAACTTGTAAGACAAGAGGTTTAAGATTTAAAAAGTTTAATCGGTATTAGACTGTTAGAAAACTGGTTAAATATTTGAATAAAACTAAAAAATTAAAAAATAATTAAAGAAAAATATCCATGCCCATCGAAATTTAAAGTTTAAGTGAACCCGAAAACTGTTAATTGAAAGTTAATATTTTTTTTTGTTTATAAAAACTAATTAATTTATAAAAATTGACTAATTTATTAATAAACTGATCTATTTTTAACAATAAGGATTATTAAACTAAATCAAATCAGAAAGTTAAAAATTGAACAAAAAAGTTAGTCAATTTAAAATTTTCACTGTTAAATCAGCCGAACCGATTTATTTTTTAAAATATTGACTAAGAGTCTTTTTCACAGGATAAATCTATTATATATTATTTTTATTCTAAAAAGCATTAAGATCCCTATTATTATTATAAATTATAAGAAATCAACTTACAATAATATAAGAATATTAAATAATCATATTATTATCACACACATAAAAAATCATTTTTTGGAATAAAGCTTTTCGAACATGACCAAATTAAACAATTAATTAGATCTTTAATTAGCTTCAATCAATGCAGGAATTTGTTGTTACCAGCTGCTATATCTTCTTTTCCTTAAAAAGTAATTTAAAGAACATGTTTTAGTAACTAATTAACAATAACAAGGTACTGGTCCCCCCATGCTATCTTTGATGATCTTTCCAATACATGTATAGCCATTTTCAGCCTATACCACCTTTTGACCATAGGATAGCCTTTTCTTTTCCTGTAGTTCAAGCTAAGTTTCAGTACTGGACGTGCTATATAAAATGCCATTTGCAGTTAAGAATCGTACATATTTTACGATACCTTAATCAGCATATCACGCTGTTATGATTTAGTGGTCCTGCTGAGTCCTTCACGTCTACCTTAATATAATAATATATGAAATCCTATGTTATGAAAATTCATGATGGTTGACAATACATCACCAACAACACTTTTTTTTTAAATCTTGTATGCAAGTTAACTTATAGAGACACATTGGTGTTATGTTACTTATTTGTGATTAGGTCACGAGTTCAAGTTACGAAAATAGTTCATTTGTATAATAAAAAGAGAAGATTGTGTACAATGGATGATCTTCTCCCAATTTTTGCAAAACAAATAATCTCATGCACTAAAATAGTCTTTTATATAGTTATTCCGTTTTGTTTATATTATATTATGTATTTTTCCAAGGAAGAAAAGATTTCCCTCTCTATGTATTCAAAATGAAAGTAGTGAAGGTCATTATACCTCCTAGATATCTTTATGCCAATTGGCAATTAGAACCATAATTTTGAAAAGTTGTCTTCTTTTAGCATGTGAACATTTTTGGACTCTAGCCACTTGGTATTTTCAACTTTGAGCCTCCAAGGAAAAGAAAAAGTCTTCCAAAGACGGGGTGTTGAGGGTATAGGAAGTAAAAAGGAGTGCCTCCTTTCTCTTTTGAACTCCATCAATTTAATGGGTAAGTGAGATTAGAATGTAATGATATCATTTCAACATAAACATGTGATAATTCCATCTTTAGTGTTCTTAATCACCATTTGCTTTTAATTGTACTTTGTTATGTTTTTCATGTAGAGATTTTAGAAGAAAAAAAAAGAATAATTAAATATCAAATTCTCATAAGTGCATACAATTTAACTTCTTTATATTATTTTATTATCATCAAATGTAACACTAGACAAGATTATTGATTGATTAAAGTTGTAAAGGGATATGGTTATAAGATAATTGGTTGGCTTGAAAATGATGAGATTTTGTAGTCAATCTTTGAGCAAAAAATGGAGTAAACATATCAAAAACTTTGAAACCATGCTTAAACCTTACAAGCCAACCAAATTTGACATCAAAGTCTTAAGGATCAAAGATGAGATCCTCTTGTCCACAGCTTTGGAGACCATGCACCTATCTTCTTTTTTTCTTTCCACTATCTTCATCAAAATTCACCCTCTTTAATTGATTAATCCTTTTTATAGTATTTTTTAGCAATCAAACTCTTCTCCTGGAGAGTTTGATCCTAGCTCAGGATGAACACTAGCGGCATGCTTAACACATGCAAGTCAGACAGAAAATAATATTTTTAATGGCAGACGGGTAAGTAACGAGTAAAAACTTACCCTTAAGAGGGGAACAACAATTGAAAATGGCTACTAATAATCCCGTAGGTTGAGGAGCAAAAGGAGGAACCAACAAATTATCAACGATCGATTTAAATAAAAATATTAAAATTTTATCACAAAATCAAAATATAAATTTATAATTTAGAGTATTTATACTTTATATTATATTATAACTATATAGATAGCTCTAATGAAATAGTTTCTTTTAAGTTTGGAAAAACTTGAGTTAAAATAAACTATAAAAATCAAATCTTTTTGTGAATTAAATGTCACTTCTTTTTGACTAATAATCTCCATTTTCTATATCTATGGTAAGGTACATAGTGTTCTAGTGAAGCTGATTCTAAAGAAAAGAAAAAGCTCTTTCTTTTCAGCTGCAGTAGATGATAATTGTAGAAAATCTGCCTTCTCTTGAACCTCATCTTTGATCTTCTCCATGCTTCTTCCTTTTTTTAATTACTTTAACATGTAGCATGTGAAAGAGAGGTTGCAAGAATGTCAAATCACTTGTTCTTTACTTTCTTTCTTGATCATCTTTTTGTATGTTCTGATCACAGTTTCTCATGCAAGTGTAAGAAATCCCACCTTTTCCTTTTGAAGATCTGTCCGATGATTGATCAAATATTAAGGAATAAAGATGCTTAACTATACAGATCAAAGAAGTTAAAGAAGTGAACAACGGAAAGAAGAAGAAGAAAAAAAAACTTATTCCCCACACCATTCACTGATCAAAGCTAATAGAAATATATGTCTCTGGTTTTTCTTTTTCTTCTTCTTCTTTTTTTTCCAGTGAATTACAGAATTAGGCCATTTGCAATGGCTAGGTTAGTATCTAGGTGGGTTGTTTCATACACTGGCAATTCTTCACTATACCTTTCGATCCCAATAGCAGAAAGATTATCTAACTCGAAAAGATCAGAACTGGCACAGCTTGCGGCATCATCATCATCTTCATCATCTGTTATAGACCCTTCATTGCCACTGCAGAAGTCTCTAATGTCAACTCCCTCATTCTTCTTTTGATAATTCTTTAGACGGTCTCTTGCAATTTCCTCAACTCTGCGAGATTCTTTCATGACATGAATCTTAAGCTCTTCAATGGATGAACTTCTTGTGGTGGCCGTCACAGTCATTACACTCTCATCAGTTCCGTACAGACTTTTATGCCCACAAGGCCTACTCTCTTCGTCTACAATCACACTGACAGGGTAAAATCTGACAGACCTTTTTGTTCCATTGCTCAGTTTCCCTCTTGAAGAAGGAGTCTTGCTCAAGCAAGACCTTGAAAATGAGGAAGCTGAAGAACATGTTGATGCTTGCTCGGACTTCAACTTGTTGTTGCTCTTATCGTAAACAGAAGAAGAAATCTTGGCCTTTTTGGGATTTCCTGCAGTGAAAAGAGAGTTCAGAAAGCTTGCAAGTCGACTACCTGGTGAAATAGGTTGTTTAACCTTCTTGAGATCGCCATAGATCTTCAAAGCTCTGGACTTTGTTTTGATGAATCCACCTTCATTCTTTGGCTTCTTTGCTACTGCATCATGAGTTCTTTCGTGATGATGAAACATGTCTATTTCACCCAAAGCTCTTTCACGACTCTCAGAAACACTAGTTCTGATCGGCTTAGGCCTTTGCATGGTGTGAGTTGTCTTTGTTGATGATGAAGATGATCTTGACCTGAGAGCAGCATAAACTGGTTCAGATTCTGAAGAAGAGAACCCACCACCAGAACTTGATTCAGAAGAGCTTGAGCTTGAGTTTGAGTTCAGCAACAAAGAATCAAACTTTTTCGAAGGTTTCTTCTCGATACGATTTTCCATGTAATTTTTCCTAACACCACTCTTTTCATAACTCACTTTCTTCTCCATCCACTTCTCTATCCTGCATGCCCTCTGAAAACTTTTGGATACTTCCTCTCTACGATCTTCTCTCCGAGCACTGCCAAGCTTTTTCCTCGTAGCCTCTCTATACAGAATCTCCTCTTCCTCTCCTTTCTCGTCTGATTCGTCTATGGAACGATAAATTGCATCAAGAAGAGTCGAAGAGAAAGAAGGGTTTTCTCTGAACCGATCTTCTCTTGCTGGCCTCTCCCATCTATCCATGCTCTTTATAGAAAAAAAATTTCTTCAGGACACACAGGAGTATATAACAGTGGATCGTAAATGATACTGTTGTACCTTTCTTGTCTGTTTCAAACAGAGAAAGTGGTGTGCGTTAATGGAAGCAAGAATGATTATGGAAAAGAGAGAGCATGACCAAGACACATACAAGACTTGAACTCTGGTCCTTTTGCGCTTACAGTGACCAACAACTGAGCACACAAAAGAGAACGAAACAAAGCAGACATGGTCATTGATGGGTGCTTGATGGGTTAGAGAGAGAAGTGTAATGAAAGCCAAAAGCCACGCCTGTGAAGAAGGAGAAGATTAGAAGCTAAAACGGTAGAGAGAGAGAGAAGGGGGGGTTTCTTTCACATGTACTTATAAGGGCACACACAAACACTCACACTCGTGCAAGTAGGGTCCGCTGTCAGGTTGGCAATGCTGACGTGGCGTATCAGTAAGTAATTATCAGATTTACTTTTACTCAATATAATAATCTTCATATGAAGTGACGTTAAGATCCATTGCTTTGCTTCTTTTATTTCCTTTTTTTCCTTTTTCTCTATCTTCTTATATAATTATCAGATTTATTATACGTAACTTTTTTTTTTTATATTTATCTTAGTATTAAAGTAAAAGATCTAAAATTTTTCAATACAGTGATTTTAAAATTCAAACTTTATTTCTACTATTTCAAGTGCAAGTATTATTATTATTTTAGTTATATTTGTAATTATGATAGAAGATACATATAATTTGATTAGTTAATATTGATTTAGCAATTGACTCTATGATTATTATACATGATCAAAATAATAATTTCTTAATTTTTCTTGATTGTTCTTCTTTGATTCTTTAAATTTAGTTTAAGGTTTAAAATGGGTAACATTGATTAATGGGTCTAATAGCTCAAATGAGATAAAAATTTGAAGTCTTCTCTCTTATGGGATCAATTCACTTATACCCGCTTTCGTATGCTAATAAATGGATGGATAGATAGAGACATAAGGTAGCACACAAAAATTTAATGGATGAAGAGAAGTATAGGGCGCTACACAAAAATAGAACATAAAAATAGAACATTTAATTAATGTATAGATGGAGAAAAACATAAAGTAGTACACGAAAATGGGAATAACATCTTATGCCCCTCTTCAGAGTCGAGATCATCTGTCTAATATTACTTTGTTTTATTCTGTCTCATGAAATCTCAACTATTTATTTTGTGAGACTCACGTGAAACTTATGCGAGATTCACATAAATAAATGACTAAGATTTATTGGATACAATAAGACACCATAATATTAGACAGAAGATCTAGATTTCTTCCTCATTATCATGGTTCAAACTTTGGTGAGGCTCAAGAGAGAGAAGTTCCAATGTTTTTGGGGGAGAGGAGAAACATGCATTGGGATTAGAGAAACTTGAGATTATTGTCAGAAATCTGAATAGCATCAATTCATTGTGTAGTGTCAACTAATGCGGCTCCTTGGATGCTTTGACTTTCTAGCCCTATCATCCAATCAAAATAAGCAGCATTAATCGTACAACTATATACTAAAATTTCCCAAATTTCACTCAACCCTTATTTCCTTTTAACGGATATGTAAAAGAAAAAAGAAAAAGAGGGCTTTGTTGAAACAGTGGGTTGATTATATGACTAGTGGGTTTATGATAGTTTTAGGAAAAAGCAACAACCAAAACTATTGATATACGGAGTTTGAGGAGTTCCAATAATACACAGGCTTATTTTTAATTATCAAAGAAATTATTTCTGAAATAATTAAAAAAGTAGAAATAGAGAAAAAGAAAAAATGTCAATATGTTAAGTTCCATGATACTCAAATCTACCCAAGTTGATTAGGGTATTGTTTTATAGATCACAAACTTGTTTTGCTGCCCATTTAGATAGCAAATCAAGGATTATGATTATGCACTTTGACATTATGAATGTGAAGCAAACATTTTATATGATTATGAGCTAGATATGGTAAACAAAGCACTCATAAAGAGTACAATTAACTAACAAAGAAGACATATCAATTCCCTTATTATTTTCATTTAATAAGTTTAACTACACTTATCATTACTAATCACACTTATTGTTTAGCACTATTTCAAAGTTATTCACTTTATATATATATAAATTCCTATAATTGTTATTTTTCATATGTGTATTAAGAAAACATTGAGTGATATAATTAATTTAGCTAATATTTTTGTAAGTTTTATCATAGATGATTTGTTTAAGTAACATCTAAATCTTAACTCTTTTGATCTTGAGTCGAATTTATGAGATTTGTAAACAAATATAAAAAAAAGCTTATTGGACCAATTCTTCATTTGTGCTACTATTCCAACTTCTCTATGCACAACTTACTACCTTCCAACTGTGCAAGTCCACTTACACTTGAGATACAAAGAGGGCAATCATAAGGTTGTCTTTGTTATGATTATCTGTTATGAGTTTCACACCGAACTCGAATTGAATAGTTGAAAGCGTGCAGCTTTTGATCTCATATAATTAGAGCACAAGGCTCCCACTTCTAAGATTCATGTAATTGTGAGTTTCTACACTTAAACACACACAAGAAGAAGTTAAAACAAGCAGTTGGTAGATGCTTAATTACATGTATCTATAGACTCAACTTTAGGAAACAATCATAATAAATTCCAAAACCCAATTTGCAAAAGCTATTCAAGAACAAAATTCAAAGAAAATTATGTCAAATTCAAAGAAAATTATGTCCTAAATGAGATTTTCTTAAATACTATTTAGAGATTAACAGAGTGTTTGATTTACTTGCTAGAATAGATAAGGAATGGAATGATTATTCTTAAGAATAGAATAGACGAAGAATATAATGTAATAGGTATTACTTAGTTTGGTTTATTCATAAAAATTTCTAATGATAATGTATGTCAATGTTTGATTTGAAAACATAAATTTGAGATGACAAATGAATAACTAACAAAAATATCAAAATATCTATTACAGTCTGCTACTACTACTACTACTGGTATTATTATTATTATTATTATTATTATTATTATTATTATTATTATTATTATTAATTTCCTTATTATTAATATTAATATTTTATTTTATTCTATTATCATTAATTTTCTTATTATTATAATAATATTATTATTAATTTGTTTCTTCTTTTTCTTCTTCTTCTTGTTATTATTATTATTATTAATTTCCTTATTATTATTATTATTATTATTATTATTATTATTAATTTTTCTTATGATAATAATAATAATAAGAAGAAGAAGAAGAAACATTAATAAACAATAATAATAATAAGAAGAAAGTTAATAATAATAACAACAATAATAATAAGAATAGCAATAATAATAACAATACATCAGTAATATAATAACTATTCCACTCAGTCAAACATGTCATAAGTTACAAGAAGCTCTTAGGTCATATCAATAACAATTTGCAAGTGCAACTCTAAGTTTATATCTAAGTTTTCATATGATAAAAAAAATATGTGTGTCTATGAACACTAACATAAATAAAAGTAAAATTTATAATTAATCAATCTTGTACAAAGCTTTTTATAAGATTAATTATACGATCATTAGAAATTGATATTATAATAATTATTATTAAATAAAAATATATTTTATAAATTATTTATAGTATTAATAACAACCCATACTTGGTCTTTTTTCTGTAATGTAAATAATGCACGCTTGAGCGACTAGATCTTTTGGCTGTATTCGTGTGATTTGTAAAGCAGATAGAGCATGTTCCAAGTGGATTGATTCTTACTTGAACAATGATTGCACTCGTGGTTCCCGAGTCCTTTTGGGTTGGAAGAGAAAGAGCAAAGAAGCTGCTGTGGCTAAAACAAAGAACGAAGAAGATGTGATTTGATTATAATAGTATAAGAAAAGCGTCTCAGGACAAACTAATGTGTAGAAGGGAAAGGTATAAACAAAGTTTGATGTGATTTGATTTATAGTATTAACAAAGGATTAAGGACAAGGGAATTAAGATGAAACGTGACATTAAGTTATGTGCACAAAAGTAAACGGCCAGAAATAAAGTAATGTTCTTTTAGTGCAATAATATTCTTCTTTTATGTTATTCTTTCTCCTCTCCTTCTCTCCACCTTCCTTCCAACTCAAGAAAAAAAAAATTCCTTATGGTATGTACAGGAAGATTGATTTAGTGATTGTTTAGATGGGCTTTTGAGAAATTAATAAGTACTTTTTTTTACCACAAAATTTTTTTTAGAAAAATAAAATTTTTTGCTGTAAAATAAGAAAAATATTTCTTTAATAAATATGATTTTTTTGGAAGTCAAAATATAACTTTTTAAGAAGCTCAAATTTGGAGCTCCTTTAAAAAACCTTTCAAATGGCTTTTTCAGGTAGATTTTTTAAATAAATTAATGAGTCTATTTTTTAGTCCATTTTACCCTTATATTTTACACATAATTCTCACAATACCCACAAACTCATCTTCATGTTTATTATGTATTTAACTATTTACTCAACTTGAATATTTATTTTGAGATTTATATAATATTATTTGGCTTTTTTAT
>JAOQMQ010000005.1:3843965-3854020 GCA_027563845.1 Erythroxylum subrotundum | reverse complement strand
ATATGGTTTAAAATTATATAATAGTTAATATATTGTACTTTGCATATTGTTTAATATACTTTAAATAATATTTATATGGATAAATATTTTTTATTACAAAATAAAATATAGTTAAAATTAAAAATATTTTTATTTTTATGTTATCAAATAGTCTACTGTGTGAAATTCTTTCAAAAAATCTCTTTTTTAAATGACAGTCAAACAGTCAATTGGCTTCTTAGAAAAGATCTACAGAAAAAAATTTTACTGACAAAAGGTCTACTGATATAAGCCTAACCAAACAAAGGCTTAGACTAATGATTTAAAAGCTCAAAAGGTTCAATCGATTCAACCATTTAATTTTTCGATTTGATTTTTTTATAGTTAAAAATCAGTCAATTTTTAAATAAATAATTTCTTATAAAATAAAATAAAATAATTAATTTTCAATTATATTTCAAATTCTTTAATTTTACTTAATCTTTAGCGAGTTTTATGACGATCTAATAACAATTGAACCTTTTAAATTTTAATCCTTTTGTTTTATTGTCTTAATTTTTGATCCGATTTTTAAAATATTAATTTGGACAATACTATACGACCTTATGTAGTATTAGTATTTAATTCAATGGCAAGATAAAATCGAAAGTTTATTAGTTGATTTAGCACATCTAATCAAGCTTTTGGTAAACTTTTTTATATTATTGAGTGTATATAATATTCTTAACCCAGAACTAAACCAATCCAGGCTTCTACTAAACTTTACATGTCATACGAACTCTTATTGGAATGAAGTACATTCACAAGGCGGCCATTAACAAGGAGCAATAGTAGTAGTAAATGCCATGATTGCTCTTAGATTCCTTTGCTAAATAATTGTCGTTCTAACACTTGGCAATTGGATTTGGAAAAGTCGGTCACTCCCTCTAGGCCTAGGCTTGATTAGATTGTATGCTTGTTTTAAGTCCCAGCAACTGTTTGGAGTTGTAAAAGAGCTGTGAGATTCCTGAAGGTCATGGATCAGGAGAAGTGATTTAAAGTGCAAGTGGAAGAAGGGGAGATTCCTTTGAGATCATGGAATGACTCAACCAGGAAATTGATAAGCTCTAACTAAGAAAAAGTGCCTTACCCATTTCCCCACTATCATCATACCACACAAATTAAAGAAAGCATCAAATACATGTTCTCGGTGGATTTGATGCAACACAAGCCAGTGTTTCCTAGCACATAAGTGAATATTGTCTTAATGTATTTATAGGTCCATGGAATATCGCCACAACATTAGTGGAAAAGAAACAAGCATACACTATTAGTGTTGCCCTTTAAAGCTTAGTTGGGTCTTCTGCAATTCGAAATTAATAAATCAAATTTTGATCGAATAAGTTTCGAGCCAAACTTAAATTTACATATCAAAACGATATTATTTTGTATAATTAATTAAGTTTGAACTAATTTTGAATCACAATGTTATTATTCATGTAAGTTATGTATATAACTGATACATATAGATCGAACTTGAATTGATTCAGTACAACTCATCACCTTACAAATTTGATTAAAATAAGATTTATTAACGATAAAAAATTTAGTTAAAATTAATTAAAAATGTTTTATATACCTAATAGTCTTTAACTTTTAGTAATTTAAGAGTATCTTCACCAAAAACACCTTACTACCCTAAATAGCTGTTTTTACAAACTTATAGACTTGAAACCAACCTTACAAGCCTATTACTCTTGAGATCATAAAAGTAATCACAAAAGGGTAATTTACTTCACCGTATAGTTTGAGGAATCACAAATAGAATCAAATTCGGCTTAGTTCAAATCGAAATCAACAAATCAGACTCAGTTTAATCAAATTTTAGATCTTTATTTTTTAAATTAAGTCTTAGGTAAGGTTCGAGTTCAAGTTGCTTAATTCATAGTAAACCCTACAAGTTATAGGTAAAATGATCTCGTTTTGAGTAAAACAACATTACTTTTATGTTTTTTAATGAACAAATTTTGAGCCAAGTCAATCTTCGAGTGATTAGAACCTAATCAAGCTGAGGTTAAGCTTTAGCTTGAGTTAAATCGGTTCATCGTAATCTCTAAGAATATGGGAGCTATGTACTATAGCTTTCATAAGTTCAAAGTGCAGCTAGTCTTGAAACTGATGGAAGGATAATAGAATTAGACATGAAAAGATGCTTGATGTGGTGTGTTCCACGATGGGTGTACCCCTATCATCAAATTGGACCTAAAGGTGACTAGACCTGAGACACACGCTAAGCTAAGAACTCCCAAATCCTGTGCTTTCAAAATCATGCTTCACGAGGACCATCCTGCTATCATTTTCATTTCTGCTGGATCTTCATTCAACAGTGGGACACTCACTCACCATTAGCTTCAATCCACACCTTAGATTGCTTTTTGCCCATTATGATGTATTATTAATTTTTAATAAAGTCAATTTATATAACTTTTTTATTACGCAATTCTTGAGAGGGTCATAACATATGTAATCTTTCTTTTGTAATTTTACAAAGAGATCGTGATTTAAACCTGTAACTTTATGGTCACAAAAGAACAACTTTACTGGTTGTTTCAAGACTTACTCTCCTATTATTATTTTTAATGATTAATCAAAAATTATAATATATTATAGACTTACAAATATTATTTAAATGGGTATTAAACTACTAACTTATTAAATAATTTATCAAAAATACATAATTTACAAATTATTTTGTGATAGTACAAATTCTACTAATGTTTTAAAAAAAGCTAGCAGTAAAACAACCTTAAATCAAGTTCCTATGACAGATTTGGATGACTTGAGGCAAAGGGTGTTGTTACATATCCAAAACTTATCGCTGAAATGACGAGAATGCTTCGTAAGCTTAAGCTTGGAGGGCTTCATCCACTTAGATTTCCATTATGAAGGCATTGAAGTGGAAAGCCACAACCTTGTCAGACCGGACTACTTCAGACATCATGGTCCCCCGGAGGGGACGGAGTCAGGTCCTGAAGGTGCCCACAATGTCTCGCCACCTTATTTCTCTCTTTTCTTACGTCATTTGATAATGTTCTGCTTGTTAAAAGCTTGAGTTTGAGCTTAAACATGGAGAAACAGCCAACTTCTGCATTCCATGACGCTCCCTCCCACTTCAATCTGGAGGACGTTAAACTGCAAACGAGGTACGATGTTAACCATTCATTAACGTTTAACGTACACTTTTAGTTCGTGTTTTCAATTTTGCGACGAGTATAAGCACTTTCTTTCAAAGCCCGAAGGTGACACTCCATGCTATAAATGACACGCAAAGTCCATAGATTAAAGACACAAAAAGGATGCCTTGCCTTTGTCATGCAAAGAAAAAAGAGCTGAACATTGCATGAAAGAATGTAAGGTGAAGTGCTTTGGATAAAGTAAGGCATGGGAATATAAGCCTACATGGATCATGCATGAAAAATGAAAAGCAATCAATTGGCAATCCCGAGAAACCAGATGCCTCTTAAAGAGTATAAAGACACAAGAAGGACGCCTTACCTTTATCTTTTTCCTTCTTTCTATTACAATAACACTCAACGGTAAGGATTCTAGCATAGGAGATTCTTTAATGAAGTGTTGGTAATTGTGTTCTCAGGCATGGAGAATCAGATATGGAGTCCTTATCGTCAGGGAATTGGAACAAGTTCTAATTATTTTTCTGATGTTGTTAACGTAAAGGAGGTAAATGACTATAATCATTGGAAGCAGAAACACCAGATAGCATTGAACAAAAAAGATTTGGGTTTTACTCATTTCACAAAGAAAACTTTCTGTAAACTACTTGCATCCCTTTAAAACAAGGGGATTATGCGACATTTGATTAGAAATTCGATGTCCAGTTCAGATGACCCAACTGAGGCTGGTATGCACCAACTTGAGCCCCCGGAGCTGCCGGAGCAACCCCAACTCCAACATTACCACCCATAACAGGGCCTAAATGGTGTGGACTTGCCATGGCAGCAGGTTGTGGAGGTGGAGGATATAAACCTTGGAACTGCATGTGTTGAGATTGTGCTGCAGCTGCATTGAAGGAAGTGTGACCAGCAGCATGGGATGGCAAATAAGTGGGATGAGGAGTTTGCCCCGGGACATTGTAGTATGGAGCAGACTGCAAGCCTGAAAGCTCTCTTGGATTCTGAATCCAAAGATCAGATGTCTCAGCCTGCCATTCAAAAGCCAAGTCAAATTCAATTTATCTGGTTCCCCACATTAAGTCGTAATCAAGTAAGAGACTCCATTACAGACCTTAAAACAATGGTGTCTTTGATCAATCTGGTGATATAAATGCGCACACAGTCAAGTCAAGGGAATCACAAAACCGTTTTCAAAAAAAAAAAATTCCTGTAAGTCTATCGAAAACAGTCTCTCTATTAATTAAGGATAAGGTTGTGTACTTCTGGATCTCTCCAAACCCTACATCTTAGCGACAATTTTTACAAAGACGTTCTTATTTTTGTAATCAAGGGAATCACAAACGAAATAATTAAGAAACAACATTAAGAGAAAATGAACCAGCAATAACTAAAGGCGTCATCTAATATTGCCTCTTTTTCTAGGTATTAAAGCAAATAATATAACAATAACACCTAGTGAGAGTCTCGCTGAAACGCATAGTCTAGAAAGGTCTAATAATATGCAGCCTTACCCCTACATGTTAGAATAAAATCTGAGTAAATTTAAGAAATATTTCATTTGCTGCTACCTGGGGATTAGGAACATATAGACTGCCCTCCTTGTATTTGATCCGAGAAGAGTCTTCAAGGCCAGTTGCATTTCCAACCACACCAGGAGCATTGATGGCATAACCAGGTGGACTAGTAAAATTTCCAAAACCAGGATTATTGCCAGGCACTGGCTTGAACTGCTGGATTCCATATTTAAGGCCATTCGCACCCAGATGTGAACCACCTCCAGGCATGAGCAAGTAACTGTTGCCATTTGATGGATGTGGATATGCAGGGTTGCTAGAATAGCCAGGCATGGCCATCTGTGGAACATAAACTGGAGAAAGGAACTGACGATAAGGCATAATATTAGGAAAATGTGAAACATGAACTTGCTGGTACATCTGGGCCATTGGTGGCTGCTGCTGTTGTTGTATCATGGGTACTGATAATGCAGAGATGCCATTTGCAGCATGTGGCGTTAACGCCTGCATTGACAATGAACATAAACTTAGCACACGATACATAAATGCACCTTGAGTTCAAGGTATCAAGGAAACAGTACTCGGAAAGTTAAGGCAAACATTCAGCCACAGATAATTTTTACAAACTAGTGAGGCACAAAACAAATTACAGCTAAATTGAAAGCCTTTAGTTTCCCACTTTTTTTTTTCAAACATAAACAGTGCATGTTATAGCATGAAATCCTAAGATGAGTGAAGTATGCATGCAATACTGCACACTTTTCAAATATCTATTCGATTGTATCCCACATTTTGTGAGAGTCATAAAGTTACTCAGTAAGGCTTTAACATGCATCGAAGACAAACATGGCAAGACAACTTACCTCCTGTGGAGAAGGTAGACCCTGTCCGCGTACGGATTCGTCAATTGGGGGTCTGAAGTATGACATATCATAACCTGCTTGGGAATCATAGCCCTGCTTGAACATCATTGCATGTTAATAGCACATAGCTAAAATAAAACCAATATAATTCTATTTCAGAAAACTACATTTGAACAATGTCTAGAAACCTTCAAATACTTGTTCCACAGACTTGCATGAGAATCTAAAGCTTTTCACATATTTGGTCAATGGAATGACGGACTTACCGAAAAGCTTGACATTTCAGGATGACCTTGCTGCTGTTGTGGCTCTGATGGAGTATAAGATGGACTGTTGTCACGAACCAGACCAATTTCAGAGTAACTGTCTAAGTTTGGAGGACTTGAAGGATTATCAGGCAATTGGTTCTCGGACACCATAACTGATGCTGGAGAATCAGATTCTGAGTTTCTTACTTTATCGTCCAGCAAATCTGTCTGCTTGCTGCCAGAAGCCTCATCACTCGATTCCTTAGCAGACACATTAAAACTGCCACCAGCATTACTGTTCCATTTTTAGCAAATATCATTTGGATACTGAATTGCTACATAGTCACTTATTTACCTTTTCCAAACAAGTATAGTTCCCAAATTATTCCACAACTAAACGTAAAAACATGTAAAATAGAAACAAACCTTTCAGCTGATTCTCCATTTGATTCTTCCGCAACTCCACCTGATTGAAATTCAGAAACAAAATTCTTAGAGGAATCAAACTCCAATCCAAGACTGCCAAAGGTCAGCTTGCATCGATCATTCTCAGGGACTCGAATATGTTCTGCTATGATGACATTCTGGTTTCCATGGATACTGACTCGTGAAAGTTTATCCTGTAAATCAGCTGCATCTGATTCCAATTCCTTACAATTATCAGCAGAAGGTGAATTAGATTTCGTAGGAGTCCCAATCACTCCAGGAATGATAGCACTTGATTTTTGGTTGGATTTTGGTTTCCATTCTTTATTTTGCTGTGGAGCTGCATGCACATTTTGGATGTTATTTCCATGAATAAGAATCAATCCTTGAAACTGTTAACATAACAATCATTAATACAATACTCAAACTACCTAAAATCTCCCCTTATCAAACACAAGATAACAGGTGCAATTTACTCGTCCACGTTTCCATGATTAATAGCCAATTCGATTCTTCTCTCATTAAATGACCACTAAAATTAACAAATGTTCCACAAGTATTACCTTTTTGATGACCAACAGTTTGGTGTGGCCTGCTGTTATATTGATTGTTTAAGAACGATCTGCTTACAGTAATGCTAGGCATAACAGGTTCAGTTGCACTAGTTTGACCAACTTGATTAGTCTTAGAAACTGCAGGAAAAGGTCGAAATGATTCTGACACAGAACCATCCCTTCCCAAAACTGAGTTGGAGAATGAACTGACTGATGCAGAGATGTCCTTGACAGCAGTTTCAAAAGACTGCCTACGCCCACCCACTACCCCAACTTCACGCTTAATAGCTCCAACAGCAGCAGATGGTCGAGATTCAGGAGATGGCACATGCACAGGATCTGTAGAAGAGGAATAGACTCCTACAACAGAATTGCTTGATGCAAGAGCAGCAGGATGGTGTTGAGAATTACTGGGTTTCAATACTTGTAACCCCGAAGCTGCGTTGGAAATAACAGTCTGCTTCTCCTCTGAAACTATTTTCCTTTCATTCACACTAGCATTAACATCTCTGGCATGTCTAGCTTGCAAATTATGATGCCCATTAGAAAATTCATATGAACTTCGTGCATCAGAGTGCTTTACATAGCTTGAAGTTCCTGTTAAGCTGCAAAAAGAAAGGTAATGATAAAATTGCTCGGCCTTTCTCAACATGATGATAGAAAACCTTTACTGAAATACAACATAAGTGGAAATGATCAACTTGTAATATACAGCAAGAACAAAATCCAAACTTTTCGTTCTAGCTTCCTCTTAGTGAATCAACTATTGACCAAGTGTCCTTCCTGTCACAATTTATAGCATCATCTTTATTTTATCTACCTTGTCTTGAAGATCCAAACCATAGTTAAATGAAATGACTATAATCTAAAAACACATTAGGCATACCCCTTTTCCACAATGTTTGCAACGCCTCGTTCGTTGGAAGATGTTGGAGCTTGCAGAAAAACAGGATTCAAATTATCTGCATTGTGGTTAACTCTGTTATCTCTAACTACACGGAACTCCCTACTGATTCCTCCATTAGAAGCCAAAGAAGTTCGAGCATAGCCACCTCGTCGAGCATTACGATCAGAGATTGCACGAGGTTTCATTCCTTGACCAATATTCTCAGGTTGTTTCTTTACATCTACAGGACTGTTGTAACCTGTATTCTGTTTCGATAAGCATACAAATCCAGGAATTTAAAGTTAGATTAGATCCTAGCAAATTAACTCAAGCACGAACATAGCATATAGAAGCAGGGCAAAAAATGTCAATTCTAAAACCCAAACAAATATGTTAGAAGTCAGCCCAAACTTGTTAGTTTCAAAGAACGAAGAAAATCAAGAGGCGTCAGAAAGGAAAACCTTCTAAGTAACAGTTCACAGTTTATAGAAGAATGGCTACAATCATAATAATATTTGATATCATAGTCAAATGCAAAATTTCCAAGAGCTCAAAACTGAAGAGCATACACCCATAATTGGAAATGATAAGAAAAAAGCACACACCTCTTTCTTCTTGTCTCTTTTTCTCTTTACCTCATGAAATGGATCTGATAAAACCATTATGAAGAGAGAATCGAATAAGAAAAGGTTCATTCAAACAGAGTTAACTAATAAAAACTTATTAAGTAAGAAAAAATAGTTATTTATCAAAAGAAATAGTTAAAAGAGAGGATATGAGGAAAGCAAAATAGTCAAAACAAATCCCTTAGAAAGAAGATGAAAAACTTAAAGAGCTTAAGACCATGAACGCAAAATTTTCAGAAGGAACTAATTTGAAATTATGAACTCAGGTAGCCTCTTCCCTACATCCCTATTTACCCAAGCAACAGAGGCACACAACCAAGAGCAAATCCACTAGGCCTACTGATACAAGTTCAGCAAGAAGAATATTAAGCCAAAGGCCACAGCATCATGACAACATACCCCTGCCAGCCCAAGGAATAAGCAAAACGGGGCACAACCAATCCTTTGTTACAACAAAATGATCCCTCACAGGCAGATCAGAACCACCAAATACAACATAAAAAGCACATTATATGCTTAAGGTTACAACAAAGTAGGATATCCCTTAAATTCAAAAATAGATTAAAAAAATACCACATTGCACTATTTCCTGGATTTCTATTCTCCAGCATCGCTCCATTCAAAAGAATCTAAGCAAGCATAGCGATATGGGAAGCCGCTTTTTTTTAAAAAGAATGTAAGAAAAGTTAAACTAACCAGCACGATAAGAAAAGGACGAAATCAGTAGAAAATCTCCAAAAAGGATAAAGAAAACCATAAAGACCAAGCTGGTGCCAACTTGCGGCCATAAGAATCGGCACTAAAGTTGAACACTGATCGTCCAATAGAGAAAGATAAAGTGAACATATGAAAACAAAATCCAACACATACCTCAAAGTCTTAATGGTCGGTGAATTCTCTTCTTCAAATTCAAATTCAATGCAAAGCAACGAATGCATTCACTCAAAACACTTCAAGATTGTAAATTAATTAAACCCCACACAATTAAACCACCTAAAAAGAAAAATTAAAGCCTAAATCTTCCACACTTGGAAAAATTCTCCTAATTTTGAAGCAGAACAAAAAGAAAAAAGAAACAAACAGCTAACCATCCAACAACCAAAGAGCAAAACCCAAAACCCAAAGCGAAAAACAAACAAGAGATGGCAACAAAGACCGCACCTTGATTAAGCAACTTCTGGGTGGTTTCATTAGGATCCATGTTGGACTCTTTAAGGGACATATAGATATCAGCATCCGAGAAATCCCCGACGATTTCTTTGATTGATTGAATCGTTTTCCTCACCCTCGCCGACAGTGTATGGGTCTGTGGCTGAGCCTGAAATTGAGTCCCTGTACTACTAATAAGACTACTAGTACCCGCGACCATTTCTAAATAGCCCACACTGACGCACACCCTTTAACACCCTTAAGTAACACAATCTATTGTACACTTGAATAAGCAGACGGGTCTGCGTTAGGTAATTAAAGTGGAGGTTTAGGGTTAGGGTTTTTGTGTTTTTAGAGAGAGAAAGCGAGGAGAGAGAGAGAGAGGAGGGAAGAGAACTAGAAGTAGAACGGCTTTAGAAGAAAAGGACAAAAAAAAAAAAGGCTTAGGGTGGGTAGAGGAACTCGAGGGTTTTGAATTTTTTTTCTGTCCAAAAAATCAAATTTCCTAATTAATTTTATTTTAAATTTTTTTCCATTTTTAGGCCTTTTTGGTTAATTGCTAATTGCACCCTTATCTTTCTTTTAATTAAAGGAAGTTGACTTAGAATATTATCAATTATCGATTTAGAAATATTTTTTT
>JAOQMQ010000005.1:3831774-3843865 GCA_027563845.1 Erythroxylum subrotundum | reverse complement strand
TTGCACCCTTATCTTTCTTTTAATTAAAGGAAGTTGACTTAGAATATTATCAATTATCGATTTAGAAATATTTTTTTTATTAATTAGACATAAGGTTGCATCACCCCAGATCACGTCTTTCAATGAAAATTTTACAAAAAAATTTTTGAAACAGAACAGCCCACAGTTGCTATCTTTTAAATGCGCACTAAGTAAATCTCCGGATTAAATAGCCTAAAAAATATGCCATTTAATCCCATGCTTCTCACTCCACTAACCCGAACACCCCTAGGAGACATTGTTGTTATTATTGTAGATTTAAATATATAATTTCAAGTTAATTAGGTATTATATATATGACATGTATGTTTTTCTGTTAATATAATTGTTAGTTATAATTTAGTTTAACAAATTATAAATTTGCTTTCTTTCTTTTTTTTAATGTGTGTTTTAAGACTTTATATTATAAATTGAGTGGACCTTCTTAACTTTCTTGGACTTGGTATCTCAGTCAATATAGGGCTAGTCTTGTTTTTGACTTCACCTTTTTAAATGCCTTCAACAAGTTAGGCTTCATGAACCATTGTAGATTTGGTCCACTTTTTAAATGCATTCAACAAGTTAGGCTTCATGAACCATTGTAGATTTGGTCCACTTTAAGTGATTGTTTGGATGAGCTTTTAAGTAGTCAATAAGTACTTTTTTTTATTTCAAAAATCTTTTTTAAGAAAAATGGGTATTTGACTATAAAATAAAAAACATTTCTTTAATAAATATGATTTTTTTGGTAGCCAAAATACAACTTTTTAAAAAGCTCAAATTTGGAGCTTCTCAAAAAAGTCTCTCAAATAACTTTTTCATGTAGATTTTTCAGATCAATTAATGAGCTTATGTTTTAGTTTCTTTTGTCGTTATGTTTTATACATAATTCTCACAATACCTATAAACTTATCTTCACGTTTATCTTGTAAAAACATTATTTAGCTTTTTATATATTTTAATATTTATTTTTGATATTAGTTTTACTTATATTATAATCCATATAAAATATTTAGTTAAATATATTTTTATTTATATTTCATATGATTTAAAATTATATAATAATTAATATATTGTGCTTTGCATATTGTTTAATATACTTTAAATAATATTTATATACATAAATAATTTTTATTACAAAATAAAATATAGTTAAAATTAAAAGTACTTTTTATTTTTATGTTGTCAAACAGTCTACTGTATTAAGCTTTTTCAAAAAAACTCTTTTTTAAATGTCAGTTAAATAGTCAACTGACTTCTTAGATAAGTTATTCTCAGAAAATATTTACAAAAAAACTCTACTGACAAAAACTCTACTAGTATAAGCCCAATTAAACAGAGGCTATACATATTTTTGTCCTAAAACACCTACCTTAAATTATAATTGGTCCGAACCGGATCGAATTCGTATATTCTAAGATCCATTTTCAAAAAACTCAAAAATTTTGACAGTTAAATTCTTATAATTAGGTGAACATAAGAAAATTGTTAAAATTGAAGTTCGATCAAATCAAATTTGCTTCGTACTCTTTTGTCATACTTGATTAAGTGAAGATTGAAGTTTAAAGCAAGTGGAAGAAATGCATGAGCTGCTCCAAATTATCAATCTTGGAAGTCCATTAATCAAGACCGTTTTAATTTCTTCAACCATTCATCACCAACTCAGAAGCATCCAAACAATAATCATATCATCCACCCAGAACCAGAAGTAAGCAGAAGGAGAAGGAACAAAGTAAATTCATTTGATAGTCCCACATCCAGTAAGCTTCTCAATGCCTATGAACTATATAAGTAGTCACTATAAGTTAAAAGAGTATCTTCAACACATCACCATACCATCTTCTGCTAAACTACAGGTATTGTTCTTGTATCCTGGCTCGGTTCTCTTCCCACCATAACCTTGCCTGTGTTTCTCCAAATTTTTCTCGACTGCATCAGAAACATAAACAAGTTTATATCCAGGTCAAGTCATTATACATGTAATAGACAATTATATCTGAGCATAATATCACAACCGATCAAACGAAACAAAGGAAACACGGAGCCAAGTGATTATATCATCCATGAGGCCATCTGCATAATTTCAGAAATTGTTTGTGTGCAACTTTCATACATGAAACTACTGTTATATGGTTAGACCAACCATTTGTTCAAGCATTATCCCATCCCTCAAAACAAAGAAAGGCAGTCCCTTAATGTTCTGATTCTCATACACTGATCTGGCAAGAAGATGACTGAATCAACCATGACTACCGAGTTGTTCACGCACCGTAAAGCAATTTGTAAACCATAATGTAGTGAGGGAATGTACCTAGTCTATGTGAATGTCCTCTACGAAATTTTCAGTTTGTACTTCTTGTTAGTATACTAGGATATGATGCATGAAATGGGACAAAGGCTGTACCAATATCCACCACCAACTACAAAAGATATGAAAGATTTGGTTTTATGAACTACTGCAAGCAGATGCTGAGTTTTCGGACACTGGCAAGAGTTAAAACTATCAACAAAGGTTACAGCAAAGGGCAGCTTTTCATCCATCACTAACCTGAATCTGATGCGCCTGAGCTCCCGAGTGCCACCAGGCTGTGCTCTGATGGTGATGTACACTCCAGGTTCATCCTGTTCAACCCATTCAGTCTCAATATCACTTGCATTACTGATAGAAAGCTCTCCAGAGTGATCTGCCTCTCTAGATGAACTTGTCCTCACAGAACCATCCATTGATGATGTCTCAGTTTTAGCTCCATAGACACTGGAGATATTTGGTGTTGAAGCAAGAGTAGCTGACTCAGAATAATGGTGAGCTTGCATTGGATGACGATCAAGCGAGTCTGACGAAGAATAGGCCAATCCAGCTGGGCGTTTGAAGTTTCGGGGGCATTCATTGCTCAGTTGGGGAGTCATTGGACTCTCCTTGGCAGATTCAGGCTTTGAGCTCTGAAAAGAAAAGATAATGCAGTAGAAGCACAATCATTGATGCTATTTCACAGAAATAACAGTAAAATGACTCGAATGCGCTCTTAAATAACTGAAAGTAGCAAATTTTGTGGCTGCAAATTCTTGACAGATTTTAGAGAAAAAGGCCATTCATTTTAAGCGTGTCAGAAGAAAGTATCAACAGCTAAAATTGGTGTCGAGGCAAAACAGTAAGCACGGTAAACATGACTTGGGTGCACCACTAACCTCATCTTCCGATCTCGGTGGCGTGGAAAGAGGGACTGCTTGATGATTGAAACGTTGAACATTGTACAACTCCATGACCTTGTCATAGTTCTCTGCCCACCACCTTTGAGCTTGCCATTTGTCGAACAATTCACGACTGATCAAATTACCAATTCATTTATCAGAACTTTAAAGCTCTAAAGTATATTCAGAAATCAGAACCTCAGAGGTGCAAAATGAACTGATTTTGTGTCGACTCCCTTAAAGTGACTAAGTACAACTGGATATGTGATAGCTGTTCATGATAGTTATAGCAGTCAAGAGAATTATCATGAAAACATGCGAGTCTTCTCCACAGTTCTCATTCCTGAGTTCCAGTAAGTACTGGATGGTTAATTGTGTTAACTTTTGCCTCAAAACTGCTGAAGATGTGATCCATTGGCTCATGAAAACCACAATATGACATAATACTCAAGTTCTATAGCCATCAGCACTCGCCGTATAAGAAAGGGCGAGTAATGATGGCTGAAATTCCAGACTCACACCCATTTACAACAAGGTTTCAAAAACAAAGATTGAAAACTTTTGACACCAAGAAAATGCGTGAATGCAGAACAGATCTCATATGGCCCGTATCTATCACTAGTTCTTCAACAGAAGCAAATGATCCAAAACTCAAAACCTTGAAAATCACACAAGCAATGATGATCTAGTACTAGTAAAGCTACCTGAATCGGATCCGCTTAAGATCATTCCCTCCCTGAGGCAGTGATAGAAAAGTGATGAGCACACCAGGCTCCACTTGGGCCACCCATTCCTTAGGTTCATCATCTTCCATAAACACTACAGACTCTGTCCTCCCACTTACAGATACAGGTGTGCCTTCACCACTAGATAGCCCTTTTAGTCTTGCCTCCATCTCTTTCCCCCGCATTCTTGGGGTCGAGTTGGAACTGCCTGTTCTGCGATATGAACAGTGGAACCTGGCAGAGTCCGAAACTGCATCAGAGTCAGCATAGTTCCTGTTGTGATTATTGTTTGATGATCCAGAACATGGCTTGCAGTTTTTGTACGCTCCTGATGCCTTAACCGCCATGTCCTTTATCTGAAAAATGATAGTATTCCATTTCATTATGAAGAATTAAAGGGACAATAACAACCAAAAGAAAAGAAGTACAGACGGTCCAGAATAGTTGCTCAAGATCAAAGAGGAAGTATAATTCGGCCTATCTAACAGTAAATCTTTCCTCATCAACATAGCTGAAAGCAACATTCGACTCAGGAGCTTTAAGATTAACAGATAACAAACAACATATGTTTCCAGTTGTCTTAACCCCCTTCAAATTTCCACCTTCTGTCTCGTTCCCATAAAGTGGACAAATGGAAAAGCACACGGAATGATTACGGATTAGACACTAGAAAACCAATACATACAAACACAAAGAAGAAAGACAAAAGCTATTGTTATATAAACATTTCTCCCGATTAGAGACTTCAAAAGACATCCCTTTTCCTCTCCCATTTTTTCTCAGGAACTAAAGAAACGGACAGTAGAGCAGAACAAAGGCATAAAAAAATTCCGTTTTCTTGATATACTCAACGGACCTGAGTAGTGAGAGCCTTAATAGCCTGTTTGGTTCTTGGTGTCTCCATAGTGTCGTTGTCGTCTTCTCTGTCTCTCTGGTGCAGAGATCCATTGTTAAGCTGCTTCGAACACGCTATACACGTCAACATCTCCCAGAATTCTCTCTCCTACCACTATCTATCTGAACACAAAACATACAGGAAAACAATATTCACATAGATCAGAGCCACCATGTAAACAACTCACAAATCCAAATCAGCGAGCAGACTTCCTACACATAAACCTCTATGAACAGAAAGGTTGGAAAGCTCAAACATGCTCACATTGAGAAAACAGAGACTTCGCCGCAAATGGGTTCAGCTTCTTTCAATGAGATCCAAAACACAGATATAGCAGATGTGGGTTTATGTTCATATTCACAAGTCTGGCATATCTCCAAGGACAGCGAGACATAGAATAGCTAAGGGAACAAGGAGGAAGAAGATGAAGCGACCGTTAATGGAGAATCTCAAAGCATATTGTTTTATGGCGATGTGTGACGTTTCCTCTCATTTCTTTTCCCTTTCTTTGCTTCTCTTTCTTTGCTACAACTCTGTATTCGCATTAAAGTTTCCATTTTTAATGCTCTTCATTGCCAGTAAGGATGAGTAACAACTAAGTAACAGAAAGAAGCAACTCTCTCTCTCTCTCTTACATGCAGGGACTTGGCTTAAAAAATGACATAAAGATTGAAACTTCACAGCATGACCCAAGATGTAAAGACTGAAACTTTAAGCTCAAAACAGCATAAAGAAAGAAGCTAACAGAGCCAAAAAGGTTTAAAGGGGCGACTGTTTTATGGGTGAATTAGAGTTGGCATCTTGTGGAAGCTGTGGAGATGTCACTTCCAGCGAGACACAGCCACCCTAGTGTGGCCAAAGGCCAAAGGAGACTCACTAACTGCTCTCTTAGGCTTAGACCAGTAGGTGTTGGGGCTAATTTTAGATCATGAGTTCATTACATGTGCATTAATGGTGGATGGTTAAGGTATGATCTTTGTTGATATGTTATATCAGACATGATTGGTTCTTTCCTAGTATGATTTGACTGATCCCTCGTTAAGTGTATGGCATTATTTTTAGCCCAACCTTGGATATTAAGTTGAGATTTTTTCCTTTTTTTTAGGATATAAACTATTGATTATCCCAAAAAGAAAAGTGATTATGTATATTTATTACATGGATTTCTAAAAAAGATTATGTACATTTAAAAAAATTTATTACCTTAAATGGTGAATAAGCACAATATTATCAATAACTATGATTATTAAAAAAGAGATTTGATTCAATTAATATTTATAACTTTATTTTCATTCTTCAAATTATTTGAATTTAAAAATATTTAAATTAGTATGCACAAAAGAACAAACTTTACCCATTGAGCCACTTTTTGCAATTGGAATGATACAAATTAGATTGCTTTGGATGGATTTTCACCAATAAAGTCTTGCAAACAAGTCCCAAAAAAGTCCAAACTTCAGCTTTTAGAAGGTCCCTTATTGCTTCCTCAAAGTTGTGACGGTGACCTGATAAGGAGCTCAGTTGCTTTGCTCTGGTTCTGGTTCTGGGGTTTGGTACTTTCAAGGTAGTGAAGGTACAAGATATGCCAAGAACCAGAAAATAGCGAACTAAATATCCTTTTTCGGTTGCATATTTATGTCATGTTTCATTAAATCTTATATATACATTTATATAAATCCTACGTAAATGAATGGATGAGATTTAATAAAATAAGGTTGTAACACAGAAGATTTGATGTGAAAAATATCTCATATAATAACAACAGTGACTAGAGTCGTGTTAAATGCTCAATAATATGCAACCTTATTCTTACCTATAAAAAGACTGAATTATCTACCAACTTGAATAATTCCAAAAGTAAATCTTAACCAATTGAGTTTGACGTAAGATTAGCATATGGTACTCATCCACCAAAGTAAAAGGTGCAAAATTCTACTTGTTTTCCCAACTTCAATGCATTGGTTAAAGCCTCCTTAGCATCAAGGAGAGGTGGTCCAAAGTAGCATTTTTTATAGGACACACTTCCTTTTCACGTGTCTACTTGCCCCAAACAAAACTATTAAATTACATCCAACGTAGGTTTTCTTTATTTAAAAATTTGATAAAAATATAACCCTTAAGATTTTACTAAAAAAAGTAAATAATATATTAATTATGTAATTTTTATCAAATAAATAATTATTTTAGTAAAACGTTTAATCTATTATTTTTAATAAAATATGTGTTATATATTATTATTCAAGTTTTGGGGCATGTTTAGTTATAATTTGTTTAAGGCTTATTTGACAAAAATTAAAATTTAAGGTGTTAATTATTTTTATATAAATGTTTAAGAATTAAATTGATTCTTTAATGGCCTAAAGGTGACAATGGTTGGTTGTATGAACCTAAGAATGTTTTAAAAAATTAATAACCTTTAATATGGTCAATGACAATGTCACGTGAATCAGAAACTAGGGCTTATAAAGAATTGGGGATGGATTGCCTGTAATTTTGGAAGTGTTTGACATAATCACTTTTGAATCTTAAATTTATTTATCCAAGACCTTCATGCCTTTAATATTCATTAATTTTGTAAACCTTGTTATATTAAACACTAAAAATTTCAAATTAAAGTTCCTTAATCCATATAAGTTACTACCTCTATTTAACTAAAAATAAATAAAAAAGTGGTCCACTTACAATATAATTCATTTAAATTTCCAATGTTTTAAAAATCGAACTGAAAATTAAACCGATAAAACAAGAGTTTTAAGATTTAATCAGTATTAGATCATTATAAATATGCATGTCAATGCCCAATCCGGCCCATTCGGTTATATTTAAAAAATAATAAAAATGACATATTTTTTTACAAAATGACATAGTTTTTAACGTTTCGGTCGAGTTGGCCCATGCTTGGTCTAGCTCAACTTGTGGCCAGAAAAACTAGGGCCAAAATCGAGTCGGGTTGAGTTAAAATTGACATCCTTAATTATAAAACCAACTTAAGGATTAAATAAATTTAAATAATTTAAAATATGATTGAAAGATATTGTCGTTAAAATTAATTGATTTTTTTAATAAAAACTTATTACTTTATAATAATTGATTAATTAATTAATAAGTTGCTCGTTTTTTAACAACATAAGTTATTATCATCAACCGAATAAGAAAGATAAAAAATGAACCGAAAAAATGACAAATTCAAAATTTTTACGATTAATCAGTTAATTCGGTTGAGTTTTTTATTTATTATAAATCTTATCCTTTTCCTTAAGAAATTCAACAAATCTTGAAATAAAGAGGCAGGGGATCCCTTACATTTAATGAACTCCAAGAAAATATCAGATTTTAATCATTGAAAATCTTAATTACACAATTTAATTCATAAAAAAATATTGAAAAATTAGTTAGACAAAAAAAAAAAAGAGAGAGTTCAATATGATGGGACGAACTACGAAGTGAACATTGATCACGAAGGTATGCGATGGAATGGACCCCATTGATCAGAGAACGGGACCATCCAATGAAGGAAGGCTGTGAGAGGACTTTCAGGGATCCCCATTAAAAAAAGGATCCACTTGTCGTTCCCCCTAATTCTTCATGTCGTTTTCCTTATCCTCTTTTTGCATTAAAAGTTTTTTATGATTGGCAACTATTTCTCATGTAACTGAAAATTGATTTAGAACCTCAAAACTTCTTTAGAATTTATGATTTATATTCATCAAATTTAATACATCATTATAATTAAATTTATTCCTATTAATTCTTTTAAGATACAATTTGCTTACCATTACACAGAGTTATTATAAAAAATTAAGTTAATTAATATTTAATTAATGTTTTAAAAGCTGCAGAGAAAGTTAAATCGGTAAGAATTAGCCGATATTAGACCGTCCTAAAATTAAAGAATTTAAAATACGATTGCAAAAAATTATCCTTACCAATTGAAAGTTTTAAAGTTTATTTAAAAAAGAGATTGTTAAACAAAAATCAATTGATTTATTTTGGTTTAGAATAAATTATTAATTAATAAAAATTGATTGATTAATTAATAAATTGATCGATTTTAACAATAATAATTATTAAAGTAAATCGAAAAATTTAAAATTAAATCGAAAAATTGGACAACTGAACATATTGAACCAATAAAATTGATTTGATTTAATTGAGATGTCTAATTGTCAAGTCTTAAAATATAAGTAATGGAATCCACGTACTGTTATATGAGATTTGCTTTTCATATCTATTTTTATAATTGGAGAAAATTTAAATAGATATTTCATATCCTACTTAATAAGCAGTTGGTATTAAGTTAGCATTTTAGCCCGGATTTAATTAATTTCAAAATTAACAATAAAATTTAATTAATTGATTAAAATTAGGCTCAAATTAAAATTAAAAATTTTAATTTAAAGTCTAAAAATTTTAAAATTTTAAAATTAGTTTCAGATTTCAAGTTGGCCATAGGTTTAAAAAATGGTTAATTACTAAAAAAACCCAAATTTTGGTTAATGTTTCAATTATAGTCCAAACTTTAAAAAATAACAATGAAATGTCTAAACTTTCAATTTTTTCAATTATATTCCGAATTTTTTCAATTATATTCCGAACTTTAAAAAGTTACAATAAAATGTTCAAACTTTCAATTTTTTTCAATTGTAGCCCAACGTTATTGTTTCCGTTAAGTTTGTTGACGTGATTTGCTATTTATTTCAGAAACTTTAACTATTAACACACGTCAGTCAAAATTAACGCAGCAAATGAAGATTAATTAAACGATGTCATTTAATCACATAATTAAAATAATGTCGTTGTTTAAAAATGACTTAAATCATATTACGTAACCCCGACGACTTTATACTTTGATTTCAATTTTTCCTTTTATTTTCAGTTTATTCTCTCGATGCCCTCACTCTTTGATTTTCATATTATGCAGTTCATACACCCTTACACTAAGAGCATTAGGAGAACGAATTAAAAAGAAAAAGCTTATTGATGCAATACGCTGTAATGCGAGAGTAGCTTAGAATGTCAAAAAAATAAGCATAAAATAAAGGGCTGAGGGCATTAAGAGAATAACAGATAACGTCGACCTATAATTGAAGAAAATTAAAAGTTTTAGTATTTTATTACTACTTTTTAAAGTTTGAGTTAAAATTGAAGAAAATTGAAAATTTGAGTATTTTATTGCTACTTTTTTAAGTTTGAGCTAGAATTGAAAAATTTTGAAAATTTAATCATTTTATTGCTACTTTTTAAAGTTCAGGTTGTAATTGAAAATTTGATAAAAGTTTGGATTTTCTAGTAATTAACCATTTAATAAAACAAGCAATAATTATTTTTTAGATTATAAGTTTGGTTCCATCTGATTTAATTTAAAATTTTTAAAATACATTTTATTAAATTAAAATAAGGTGACTTAAATCATTAGAAACAAAATTTTGGGGATGAGTTGGAAGCACCTCTTAGTTTAGCTCATTGCAAAGCTTACGTATCGCAAATGGTGAAACCTTTCAAGAGAACAGTACAATAGCCAAAGTGATAAGAGGCGCAGAGCTGAGCCATTAGTCAGAACCAGATCATAGTTGTATAAAGTACATGAAGATGGTCATCATTTGGTTCTACACTTACCAGATCTTAGTCAGTACAGCTCCCATCATCACACACTCACGCCAAAAAGGTTTGCCCCTTTAACTACGTATGATCAATGACGTTACTAGAGACTCAGGGTCAGTGATGACGGGACTATGTTAGTTTCCCAAGTCCCTTATTTCAGTCCATGCAAAAAAAAAAAAAATGTGTTTGATTTTGGTGTATTCTGTGGGTAGGATATGTAATGGTGAGATCTTACTGTATGTATCCGTACTGATGAAAATGTCTAAGCTAGGTAACTTGTTTCCAAGAATTTTTGCCTTTAACAAGAGGATATCTAACTCATTGGACCTGGCCCAATTTGACCTCTTTTATTTTTAGCTTTTAATTAAAAAAAGAAATAAGGTCGTTTTCTTGAAAATAATGTCAATAATAAGCACATATGAGTATTGACGATAATGAGTTGGACTAAGTTTGCACCTAAGAGTCTGATAAGACCTGAGCTCTAGCCTGACTCAACTTGATTCAACTTATTTTATTTTATTTTTAAGGCTCGAGACTTGACATTTATAATAAAATGACATCGTTATTTTTTCTCGAGCTCATCATGAATTTTGTCAAATTGGACTCGAGACTTGATCAATCTGGAGCTAACTTATTGACCACATGTTGGGCAACTTGAAACTTGACACTTATAATAAAAATGATATTTATTTTATTTTTAACTCATATGTAGACCCAAATATCATCTCTACATATGAGTTAAAAATAAAATATCGATGCCATTTTTATTATAAGTGTCAAGTTTCGAGCTCGAGCTCATGCTAAATTTTATTAAATTAGACTCGAGACCTGATCAATTAGGCCCAAATATCATCTCTACATATGAGTTAAAAATAAAATAACGATATCATTTTTTTTATAAGTGTCAGCTCGAGCTCATGATGAATTTTGTTAAATTGGACTCGAGACTTGATCAAGTACAAGCTAACCTATTAACCACATGTTAGGCCTAGGTCCAAATATCATCTTTACATATGAGTTAAAAAAAGATTCGAGAATTAGATAACAAGTTCGGTCTCAATCTAAAGTTAACGAACTAAATTTGAATTAACTAATTTTTATGGCCCAGGCCTAAATGCTATCTCTGCATTTGAGTTAAATAAAGGTTTGAGGACTAGGTAACAAATTCGGCCTTTATTTAAAGTTAACAAACTAAATTTGAATTAACTAATTTTTAAACCATATTTAAGTTTAAATCATACGTCCAAAACTATCATATTCCATGTTGGGAAGTAGATAACGTTACTTGGAAACCATAACGAGAATCATGACATGAATGATCTTATGGAATGGTCTATGCAAGCGATTTTCTTTAACTTTTGACTGTTTCCTTTCAAAAAGTAAAGGATAAGCCAATCATTTTATAGCAAGTAACTTAACAATAGTGTTTAAGCTGTTAATGACATAACTTTACGAAAAGATTTGGTCGATTGGAGCTTGTAAAAACGTGAGTGTTTGATGAAAAGCTTTTGGATTTGCTTGTACCTTACGCTGCGTTTGGTTACTGTCTTCAGTAGGCTGAGACAGAACGGAACGAAAATTTGAGAACGGAACAGAACAGAAATTGAAGACAGTGAGGTGTTTGGTTGCGATGGACAGAACAGAAAAAATCGTCTCCGTCCTA
>JAOQMQ010000005.1:3808664-3829086 GCA_027563845.1 Erythroxylum subrotundum | reverse complement strand
AATTAACCCTAGACGTAGTTAATAGCGTGCCCACCAAGCAAAGTTTGTATTCCCATCCCATATCGCCAACAGGAACAGGAACCTTCCAATCATCATCTTCACCACCCGTGAGGGATAAGTTAGCAAGGGCGGCATCCATTACCAACGTCGAGGAGAAATGCCGGACGGCGACGCGACTAGGAAAAACCCTAAAAAGAGCAAAAACCTAAAACGAGAGAGAACCTCGAAAAAAATAGTCTTTATTGAACTTAAATTATTTAAAATTCCCAAAATATTATAATATTTAAGTTTGGTCAAGGTTTTCTAGATGCTCGAATGTGATGACTAAGTGACAGGAAACGACGTGCCGTTTTGGTGGGATTCCTGAGCCATCGTTCGCGAACCGAGACTATTCTATCTTGCTTGTTTATCTCATTAAAAAAAGAATATTCATTTACCACCAGTCAGAAGCCAACACGTCTCTTAGTTTAATACATGGGACCCAATTTCAACGATCTTAACCCACTCATTTTCTGACATCTTTCAGTTACATAATAAGCCCATCTGCACAGGACCCCACCCTAACTTTTCCACCTTCACCACCCAATCTGATTCTCACCCGTCAGTCCTCAAGTCTTCTGTTCTCTTTCTATAGGAAATTAGGAACGTAAACTGCTCTAATCACATCAGCGTTTGAATAAACATCCGATCTTTTATACTCAATATTACGTGAATAAACAATTCAAGCTAGACCCTTTTCCTTTCTCATGTAAATGTTTATTTATATTATACTTCTTTTGAGTCATGGGACGGTGAAGTAAGGAAGTAGGTTCGTTCCCAAGTTGCGTTCTTTTCTGTTATAAATTGTGTGAAAGTTTCGGTTTTTGTTAATAAAATAAACAGAAAAAAGAGAAGCACGTTAAACACTGCCCCGGAAATGGCCTCAATTCGCCGTAGGAAGCCAGGTGAAGCCGCCAAAACATCGGATTCTAAGACCCCGAGTGAGGAGGAACGAGAAGAACGAGAAGAGGAAGAAGATAGAAGCAAGAAGAAGGCGCACAAATGGAGAAAAGATATGGGCAAAAAAGAGAAACCGAAATGGTCCTGTGTAGACAACTGTTGTTGGCTGGTGGGTTGCATATGCATATCGTGGTGGGTTCTTCTGTTTCTCTACAACGTAATGCCTGCTTCTTTCCCTCAGTACGTAACTGAGGCGATCACTGGACCCTCGCCGGACCCGCCTGGTGTTAAGCTCCGGAATGAAGGCCTTAAGGTTAAACATCCAGTGGTTTTTGTCCCTGGAATTGTTACTGCTGGGCTTGAGCTGTGGGAAGGTCACCAGTGTGCTGATGGGTTGTTCAGGAAACGGCTATGGGGTGGAACTTTTGGAGAGGTTTATAAGAGGTATGGTTGTTTCTGTTCGTTGGTTGGTGTTCTGAATCTTCTGATAGATTGATGGTTTTCTGAACTTTATGTTACTTACTGGTTTGGTCACTGAATTGGAGGACATTGTTGGAGAGTTTGTATTACTTGACTGATATGATGTTTTAGATTTTGCAATGCTAGTTTTATTGATTTAGGCAGTGATGTGAGCATATGATTAACTATTTTAGTGTGTATGTATTGATTTATCACCTAGATTCCAGACTGGGGAATTTCCATATCAATAGTTTTGACTGATGAAGTACTTGCCTTTTTGGGAATTGTGTGGGTGATTGATAAATGATACAAAAAAAGAAAGTACCTTTGTTTAGTTAGCACGCTTATATCAGCAAAACGAAAAGAATTAGAGGTCTTATATCTGTTTTCCTGATGTTGCCCTAACTATCGGTCACCGTCTTCAGTTATAGCTATGGGCATTTATTAGATTACCTTTTATGCTTGTTAACTAGGAGCATAAAGTTTGCATTTCAGAACAAACAGTTACAAGAAAAGATTAGCCATTTGAATAGAAGATTTATGTTTCTGGCACCAACTAGATGCACCATCTACTTATGCAAATATTCTTTCTGAAACTGATATCTTTAGAATCACTTAGTTCTTGTTCTTGAGTCAGAATTCCTCATCATGCAACTTGCAATAAAAGTTTCTGATGATAGTCTTCTTACAATCGGTTGCATGTTGACTGATGAATTTTACAGAATGTTATTGTTCTTCATCAGCTGCTTTTCATTGACATGTTGAATGTATTCCAGACCTCTTTGTTGGGTAGAGCATATGTCACTGGACAATGAAACTGGACTAGATCCTCCTGGTATTAGGGTCCGACCTGTCTCTGGACTTGTGGCTGCTGATTACTTTGCTGCAGGCTATTTTGTGTGGGCAGTTTTGATTGCTAATTTGGCTCGTATTGGATATGAAGAGAAAACAATGTATATGGCCTCGTATGATTGGAGACTAGCATTTCAGAACACTGAGGTTTCCTTTTATATTTCTTTTCTTAGATTGAATTTCTTGGTGTTATATATACCTTGGAATTACTTTTTATGAACCTGTGCAAATTACATGTTGGACTTAATTAATCAGGTACGTGATCAAACTTTGAGCCGTATCAAGAGCAATATAGAACTCATGGTTGCTACAAATGGTGGAAACAAGGCGGTTATTGTTCCACATTCCATGGGCGTTTTGTACTTTCTGCATTTTATGAAGTGGGTTGAAACGCCTGCTCCCATGGGCGGGGGTGGTGGACCAGGCTGGTGTTCAAAATACATCAAGGCAGTGATGAATATTGGTGGACCATTTTTAGGTGTTCCAAAAGCTGTTGCTGGCCTTTTCTCCGCTGAAGCAAGGGATATTGCGGTGGCCAGGTTTTCATATAGTTTACTTCTTCCAGTTTAGGCGTTTTCTTTTGATTGCTGAATGTGTATAACTTGTTAGAGTAAGGAACATCCTTTGTTCAGTGCATGAGAAAAACTCAAAACTTGCTGTGAACTCGTCTATACTCTTCTGGTAGCAAAAATTTTCATGTACTTAAGACTCTTAAGAGAGCTTCTAGTAATTTCTAAAAGCTTCTGGTTTGTGTCGTCCTATTAGTCAATCACATGCAAATCTTTAGATTTATCTTGTCTGATCAACATGCAGGGCCATTGCACCAGGTTTTTTGGACAATGATATATTTCGCCTTCAGACATTGCAGCATGTAATGAAGATGTCTCGAACCTGGGATTCAACCATGTCAATGATACCAAGAGGTGGAGACACCATTTGGGGTGATCTTGACTGGTCACCTGAGGATGGCTATGTTCCTAGTAAGAAAAGTCAACGAAATAATGAAACCCAGAACCCGGGCAAAGAATGGAGATGAGGTTACTCGACGAAAGAATACTTATTATGGTAGAATGATATCATTTGGAAAAGATGTAGCAGAGGCAAATTCCGCTGAAATTGAAAGGATCGACTTCAGGGTAGATTATTAACTATCTGTTCATTGGTTATTGAAAGTTTAATCTAATGTCTCATATCATGTTTTTCCATTTTTCTCTTCAGGAATATGAGATTTTAAGGAATTCAAATGACATTTCATTGTTTCAATGATTTATTCTATCCTTGATATGCAGGGTGCTGTTAAAGGTCAGAGTGTTGCAAACACAAGCTGTCGTGATTTGTGGACTGAGTATCATGACATGGGATTTGGAGGTATTAAAGCTGTTGCAGAATACAAGGTTTATACATCTGGATCAATTGTGGATCTACTCCATTTTGTTGCCCCAAAAATGATGGAGCGTGGTAGTGCACATTTCTCTTATGGAATTGCTGACAATTTGGATGATCCAAAGTACAATCACTATAAATACTGGTCAAATCCTCTGGAGACAAAGTAAGAATCTGCATACTTAATCAACAATTTCTAAACAGCGTGGATCTTCTACTTGATAGCTGCTTGTAATGTGCTGCACAATAGCCTCACTATTGTTGCTTTGTTCCTAAACTCACTGGGCAAGCTTACATACCCACTAATTTGGAAAATATATAGAGCTACGTATAGCATTCTGATGTATGTCTCAGCCCATCGTTATTGCAGTTTTTGCATTGTTGATAACTTTCCTCTACTCAGTTATTCACAACTCTTTCATTTGCTTCTTTTTGCAGTGAAGTCATTATAAATTTTATGAGGTCTTTCTATTTATCAGGTCTTCTCATTTGTCCGGTCTTTGTTCTCACACTACTGCTATCACAGGTTACCGGATGCTCCAGAAATGGAGATCTTTTCACTGTATGGAGTTGGCATACCAACTGAAAGAGCTTATGTGTACAAGTTATCTCCTCTTGCTGACTGCTACATCCCTTTTCAAATTGATACATCAGCTGATGGCGAAACTGACGACAGCTGTTTAAAAGATGGAGTCTATATTGTTGATGGTGATGAGACAGTTCCTGTTTTAAGCGCGGGCTTCATGTGTGCTAAAGGCTGGCGTGGGAAAACCAGATTTAATCCTTCTGGAATTGGAACATACATAAGAGAGTATGATCATTCTCCTCCAGCAAATCTTCTTGAAGGTCGGGGCACACAGAGTGGTGCCCACGTTGATATAATGGGAAATTTTGCTTTAGTTGAGGACATTATGAGGGTGGCAGCCGGAGCTAGTGGAGAGGATTTGGGAGGTGATAGAGTTTTTTCAGATATCTTTGAGTGGTCTGACAAGATCAACCTACAACTATAATTGCTAGTGGTATGTGGTTCCTCATCATGGTGAATCAAAGTGTAAAGCTAAAGTTTAGACTGCAGTTTTCTTTTAATCATTGCCATTATTCGTTTTCTACATAACTTCCTGCTGTAGTTATCTTGTCTTAGAGTTTGCTTCTTTGTTCGGCTTCGAACTCTGTGATACCATTGTAATTTTCTGTTTCTTTCCCATGTACCCTAAAGAAAGAACTGATCTTTCTGCAAGTTACATGATCTGCTTGAGAGAATGCAGCACTCAAGTTTTGTTCTTGATGTGATACTGATATATGGTTTTGGAACTTGTTCATCTTTTTTCATGCAGAGACATGGCTCCTGGGGACTTCGTAATGATCTAAAGGCTACAGCCAACTATGGCACTTGTGCCTCTTCTCTCCTATGGCTTCTCCTAAATATCATACCATCAAACAAGGCATCTTAATACTTCGCAGAAGTAAGCCAGCAAAGCTCTGGATGCAGGTCTAGGAACATTGTGGACCGAGTTGCAGTAGTGATTAGTTATTTCTTGGATGTATGGTTCTTATTTATTTAAGTACAGCCCATATCTTTTTTTAGTGATTCTTTTTCCAGAAAAAAAACTTGATGCAGAGATGAAGTTATCTTATATGTTTAATGATGTTGGAGTTGCAGAACATGTAATTCTTGTAATGTCCATAGTATCAGTATATAGCTATGTTTCTGCAAAAGTTGCCATTGCAGTAGAATTCTAAAAGAACTAGGAAGTGTCGATCTGCCATTTATGTGGCATTTAAGAACCTTCACCAACACTTAAAGCAAGTTCTTTGTGAGTCTTTAACTTCTAGTCTCCTCCAGTGTCTCCAAATGCTGGAAATCTTGAGACCTGAGCGCTTAATTGGACTCTTCAAACAGTTTTAACTGTTGGAGATTAGGTTTGTATTGCAAGAGAGGTCCTAATCATCAACTTGAGCTAAAAATGTTTTCTTTTAGTTTAGAGTTGCTATTCTGTCAAATTATTTATTTAAAACACGTACTTGGCGGATTAAGATGGTGAATCACTTGACCAACTAGATTTGACCAAAGTGTTTTAAAGTCCATTTTGCCTTTTAACCTTATTGACTAAAAGTCAAAATACTTTGTATTTATAATGTTTTAAAAATCAGATTAAAATTAAACCGATAAAATAAGAATTTTTAAGGTTTAACTGATATCAAACTATCATAAAATCGGTTAAAGATTAAATAAATTAAAAATTTTGAAATATTTATCTATTAAATAATTTAAAGTTTAATTGAATTTTTTTTAACACATATTAATTAATTAATTTTAATGTATGAGAACTTATTAATTTACAAAAATAGACTAAATAATTAATAAATTAATAAGTTTTAACAATAAGAGTTATTAAAGTAAATCGAACCAAAAAATTGAAAATCGAGCCAGAAAATTAGACAATTCAAAATTTTTACGATTGAACAGGTTGGACCGATTGTATTTTTTAATCGTTGGTATTTAGGATTTACTAATTTTCCTCCTATTGTCATTTTTCGTAAATGAAAATTTTCATGGTTTAAAAATAAAATTAGAAATGACAAAAATAATTTGGTCTAATTTGAAGTCAATATATCATATTTAAATGAATAAATTTGGTAAAATCATATTTTGGATTATGAATAAAAATATTATTTAAAGTAAAAGACATAAATATTTTTTTTATGTTTTTAAAAATTAAATTAAAATTTGATAAATCATATTTTAGAGTATGAATAAAAATATCATTTAAAATGAAGACATAAATCTTTTTTCATAATTTAAAATTTAAATTTTTTTTTTAAAATTTAGTTCAATAATTGTGTGGATAAGTATAGGTTTACAGGGTTAAAAGGGTAAAAATAACCGCATCGAAGGCGCCGAACCATGAAATGTAAATACACACGCGAACACGTAATCCTTTCTCTTATTTTCTCTTCTCTAAGTTGCACTTTCTCTCTCGTCAGGCACAGTTGCCTTCGATCAAATCGGTTCTTCTCTCTCTCTCTACGCGTATCTACGTTTGTATAGCTGCAGCCTCGTGATTCCCGCGTCTCTTCTTCTTCTTCTTCTTTTCCTTTCTCGTAGACCCTAAAAACCCAAACTTCCTCAACCCCTAACCCTAATTCGCTCACCCCAACTATCCCCATCTTCAACTTGAAGGATTCTAGGGTTTGGCTTATTTGATTTGATTGATTTGATCTTCGTTCAGTTCCTCTCCTTTTCCTTTGTCTTATTGATATCAGCTTCTTCAGGTAAGGTTCAATTTTGCAATTACTGGTAATTTGTTTTGTTGATTTTGATGTGTATGTTGTGAAAACTTATTTTATAGGGTAAAGATTTTGCAATTTAGGTTTTTGTGTTTTTGGAATGCGTTGTAATGTCAATTGATGTACCGCATGATATGCCATTGGTTGTTAGATTTTGGCTCGAATTGATTTTGGTTGCTGCAGCTTTGATTGTTAAGAGACTTTTGCGGTACTAGCTGTGAGTATTATGCAAGATGTGTTCCCTTTTGATGTTGTCTGTTGTTTTTGACTTGGACCACATCTGGGTCCTCTTAGAGTGTTGATATTACGTTTTCCTTTTGATTTCGTATCGGTTGAAAGTTTTTGACTTTAAAGAACCGAGCACTTGTAGTTGGCAGTGATGATTGTTGAAGTAAATGGTTTTTCTTATTATTATTCAATTTTCTACACTTCAAAATATGTTCATGAGAGTTACAGTTATCTCTTCGTTTTGAACCTTTTTGTGGGTAAGTTTATCATAATCGTGTCTTACTTGTGTGAAACATTGACTACTGATGACAAGCGGCTTTATTACTAAGCAAGGCATTGGTTTGCTAAATTTTAGACAATATACGTGGATTATTTGCTTTGTCCTAGTGCTATACTCTTTCTAGATTATTGTATTGTATATTGATGCTTCCTTAGTGACATGTCATTATTATTGTTTCTTTGGTCCTATTTTTTTATCTTTCATTTCTTTATTTTTCTATTTCTTTCAAATTGCGTGCTTTTGATTGGGGATCCAGTGTATGTTATTAATCATTAGCTAGTAGAATAGATTGAGCTGATTTCTGTGTCATTTTTTTGCTGGTGTAGGGTGCTGCTTCTGTTGAGATAAACATGCAACAAACTATGCAGCCCAGATCTTCGGCCAATGGATATATTCGTCGAAGACCTGAAAGAGAAGGAGGAATGAAGATGGAAAATAAGATGCAATCAGGAAAGCTGAACCTGAATAGATCAAGCAGCACAGGTTAGGTTTTCTTTGCCAAATTAATTGCAACTTTTGCACCTATTTCTGACATAGCATGGGTGCAGGTGCTGGCATCAAAACTGGAGTTCATGAGAGCCCTTCACGTGATCGGCTGGTATACTTAACGACTTGTCTGATCGGACATCTTGTGGAGGTCCAGCTAAAAAATGGATCTGTCTATTCAGGAACTTGTCACACAACAAATATAGAGAAGGAATTTGGTAAATTTTGTTGCATTTGTTGATGGAACTTATGATAGCACTAGATTTCAATTCGGTTTGAAAGTTTTTAAAATAAATAATGTATTTCTTCCAACTTTTGTTGTTTGTTGCTTTCAGCAATCATCTTGAAGATGGCTCGCATGACAAAGGATGTTCCACTTCGAGGACAAAAAGCTGAATCTCTCAGCAGAGTTCCTTTAAAGACTTTAATTATACCTGGAAAAGATGTCGTACAACTTATAGCTAAGGTTTTTGCTACATATTCTCTGTTTCAATTTTGCTTTCATAATTAATCTCTGTGAGAAATTGCATATTTATTGTTGTTGGTTCATGCTATCGAGTGATATGTAGTACATATGAAAAAGAGTGATAGGCATATATCTGGATATAGATGTAGATATTTTATATGTGACTCAATTATAAATTCGATCAATTTGTGCAGGATGTTTATGTTACCTTGGATGGGATGTCCAGTGAGCTTCATCATGAAAAACAGCAGGAGATTCTGATAGACTCCTATATATCACAATCAGGACATTCAGAAATGGAGAGAGAGCTTGAACGGTGGATCCCTGATGAAGATGATCCACAATGCCCAGATTTGGAGAATATATTTGATGGCCATTGGAATAGGTTGTTAAAATAAACATTTCTTTCTCCGAATCTATTGGTAATTGTTCTTCTGTTTAAAATGTCATCTTTGGTAGTGTAGACAGGGTTACAATTAGTTTTTGTCACTTACATGTTCATTGAGCTTCAGGTCTCAAATTCCATCTGTTTAATGTTTTCCATGGTTTTGAATTGTTATTTCCTCTTGTTGAGAAAACTATCATCAGTTTGCACGATCTTTACATAATTTTTAATTGTTATTTCATCTGTGTGATTTGACTTGTTACATGATTGATGAGAATGCCATGTTGGCATTTGATGTTGATCAGATCAGAAATTTGCTTGAATATGACAAACTATAGAAAGCGGGTACAAGAGATGTATTTCATTAGGGTTTTTGGAGGAGGGTTTTCGTCTTATTGATGGGGTTTCTCTATCTACTATTCTGCATCATATCTGCCCTGTGCAATATTTGTTCAAAATTACTATTCTTTCTTTGACTAAAGTCGCGTTGTTTCATGTCAGGGGTTGGGATCAGTTTGAAGCAAATGCAAAGCTTTTTGGTGTACAAAGTACATTTGATGAGGAGCTGTATACCACAAAGCTTGAAAAGGGTCCTCAGATGAGAGAAAGAGAGAGGGAAGCTATGAGAATAGCAAGAGAGATAGAGGGTGAGGAGACACAGGACCTTCATTTAGCTGAGGTAAGGTTGTATTGTTGTTGGTGTTTTCTCTCTTGTTAATTAGTCATTAAATTTAACATCTGTCTATTTGTTTGACAGGAAAGAGGTGTCCACCTTCATGATGATTTTGATATTGATGAAGAGACTAGATACTCCTCAGTCTATAGAGTTGTAAGGGAAGATGACAGTGGGTATGATGATGTCGAAGATATACTGTCGGATTCTCGTAACAGTGAAACTTTTGCAGATCCTCCTACTTCTGCAAAATCTACTGATTTTAACCATGGGAAAATCAGTGATGAAGCTTCCATGTTATCAAGCTCTTCTTTGGTAGTTCCTCCTGTTACTGCTTTTGTAGTGATTTTAGTGTTTTCCTGAACATTCATTCATGTGTTCCTATGAGGTTCCATCTATCTTTGAGATTTTAATTATGACCATGAGGGACTATGTTGTAGGGTAAGACATCACCGTAATCGAATACCTAGCGTGATTTGTATTTTGTGTAAAATGATAACTCCTGCAAAGAATGTTCAATTAGGTTTAGAAAATATGAGCGACATTATCTCTAGATTTTGATTTTGCTTTTGCTTTTTATCTTATTGCAAATTGCAATGGATTGCATGTTTTAAGGTTCATTGTAGTGGATACTGTGAAATCTCACATCTGTTGGAGAGGAGAATGAAGTACACCTGATAAGGGTACGGATACCTCTTCCTTATAGTCGCTTTTTTCCGGATGCTGGAAGAGCAAAACCGTAAGGGTCTTGACCCGATGGGCAACCCAAAGCAAACAATATCTTTGGGCGGGTGATTTGGGCTGTTATAGATACCAACTTCAATCATTTAATAACTAATGCTATAAAGCTAAATAGTGATCACTCATATCTATGTTTCACATGTTTAAGTTCTAGTGGAGCCTGTTCTAATTGATTGTTAAGACATTTTTCAAGTGTTTTGTCCCCTTCATGGTTTTGTAAGAGTTACAAGGATATCGTTGTTACTTCCTCAAACCATCTTTTGGAGAAGTTGATGGTGATTATTGTTTCTGCTTGATAATTCTAAGTTTCTTGGTATGCAGGATGAGGCACAGTGTACACAATCAAGTACCAGTGGTGATTTATATCTTTCTGGTTCTTATGATCTTACTGGACAACTGGCATCTGAACTTCCTTCTAACAGGTACTCCACTGCAAATAATGAAATCAGGTTCTTATTTTCTTGTTATCACTTGTCGTTCTGCATTTTCTTTGAAGTAGTGGAAGTTGTGAGTCCAAGGATTTAACTTGTCATGAAGTTTCTCAGCACATTTTATTGCTATTATAGGATGCAAGAGAACCTGAATGTTGAACATGGAAGAAATGACTGCAGTGCGGAGTTAGTAGAAGAGAAGATGGTCAGTTTTAATTCAGTTGCTCAACATTTTCTGTGATCTCCCTTTATTTTTACATATTCTTATGACCTTTCTCTTTTCCTTGTAATTTCGGTTGTATCATGCAGCTTGATGGGGGTGCTCAATTGCCAAAAAGTGATGGTGAGTAATCTCTTGAAATGCTTTCATTTTATCTCACTTTGGAACATGAAAATTGTGTGCACGAGGTATAATTGGGGGAATTTCCCACTGAACAAACACGTATATCTTACAATATATTCATGCATAAGGGGGATGCTTTTATTGATGCATTCACTTTCTCTTTACTCAGTGTTACTCTGTTTAGAAATACTAAAGCAAGGTTCTGTATGAATATTGCCGTGTAGACTCTCAATCATCATTGAATGTTAGGGAAGATATATTTGATAAAGGAAGAACATTTCCTAATACTGCTGTCTGTGCTCGTCCCTCCCATGTTCCATTACGAAGTCATGGAATGAAAAGCTCATCTAGTGAAGTGCCAGATTGTGCAGCACCTCCCAAAGGAGTTGGAGAAACCCCTTCTCTAAACTCTCGAGGACGACCTGGTAGTTCTGCATCATCAAGTTCGGATTGCATAGGTGCTACATCAGCTCCTAGTGGTCCTGGTTTATCACCAAGCTCATCAATGGGTTCATTATCATCTGAGAAGTCAACCCTTAATCCCAATGCCAAGGTACCACAAATCTGCTACTATATAGTGTCATGCATCTTTATGGGTTAAGAGGCATACTAACTGTTATGTGGGCATAGACTAGCTTTTTAAATATGCACTGCAGCTATTTTAGGTTTCTTTCTTATCATGGCTAACATTTTTTGTTATTGTTTTTCTTGTTCAGGAATTTAAACTCAATCCCAACGCAAAAAGTTTTACTCCTTCGCTGGCACCAGTTAGGCCTCCATCTCCAGTTTCTGATGGCTCCTTCTATTTTTCAACCCCTGTTTCCAGTCTGCCACATATGCATATGCCTGTGGGTGTTGGGGTGAGTGTGAAATAAGGATATGGCTTGTTGACTTCCAAACTTGTCTCCTTTGTGTTTCATGAAGTGACGAAGTGTTAGCATGCCATTTTTGTTCCCAATGTTATGGTATAGGTGGCATCAATGAAAATTCTAACTTGAATGTGCGGTCCGCAAGTAATCCTTGAATCTGTTCTGGTGATGATTTGCAAATTGTTGAATGGTGTGCTATCTTATGTGTTGTCTGACTTGTAATTAAGGAAATGATCTGGGTAACATGATTTATCTCCCAGCTCCAATTAGTATGATATCTAACTTGGGCAAATCGTGCAGATTGGACCTTCATTTTCTGGTCACCAGCCTGTCATATTTAATCCACAGGTTGCACCAGTGCAAGCACCACAGGCGTACTTCCATCCAGGTGGACCTCCGGTAGGACATGACCTGAGAAGCACTTTGTTTCAATTTGCTCCTTGTTTCAATCTAACAAACTTTGTTTTAATCTTATTTCAGTATGGACAGCAGATGCTTGTAGGGCACCCTAGGCAAGTGTTGTACATGCCAAGTTACCAACCTGTAAGTAATGTCAATGAATGCACTTTTTGCTGAAGATTACTGTGTTATTTTATTATAGAAGCTAAGTTTGTGAAATTTCTGTCATTAAGACATGCTAACATACTAGCATTCGAGACCATAAAATACTTTCATATTCTTTAACATGTGAGATGAATTTTATGCCTTTTTTGTGATAATAATGTATGTCTAAGTCACCTGAATTCATAATTGCTGGATTTGCAGGAAATGGCTTACAAGGGACGAGAATTCTAGTTGTCTGATTACTGATTGTTGTACTCTGAAGATGAATAAAATTCTATTGAGAGGCTTCTCAGGACGAAAAAATTCTATAATTCCTAGCCCCTGGCACTCTCAGTGAAGAATTTTATCGTGTTTCCTGACCAAATTGTGCCCCTCGGGGACGTTGATTTGTTCTGCCCTGGGGGGTTTACATGTTCAGCAACCCAGTGTAATGTTTTCATTTATACCTACCCTGACACTGGATTTCTCAGTTTACTCTTCGTCCAGTTTGTAATTTAGAATGTTGGCTGTTTTAGTTTTCATAAAAAAAAATGTAGTTTTAGGTATTAGTTGTGGTGCATAATATAGTCCTCTTACCTTTTCCCTTCTTACATTCCAAGCCCACTAAGTAGTTTTAACTTGAAGTGGCCAAAGATTGACAATTAGTTAAGTAGTGTCCTATGATTTGAAGGTAATAGCCAAGAGAGGGTTTCAGAATTTGGAGAGTTTGGAGAAGAAAGTGAGCCAAAAGAAGCAAAACATCGTCAATAAGTGCTTTTGGAACATAAATTTTTGCTTCTTGCCATGAAAGAAGTGCGTGTGTGAAGGAAAAATGTGCTGTTACAAAAATAAAAACAATTAGAATCGAATTAGGAAATTCTATGGCTTTTGAGCACATTGTTTTCTAAAATTAGGTTATATGAATTATAATCAAATTAGTGTATAAGAAATTTAAAAATATGGCAATAAATAAATAATAGTCTAGTTGATAGCTGCTAGACTATTATTTATTTATTTATTTATTTAATAAATAAATAAATGGAAAGGCTCCAAGTTTAGATATAATTATTATCTGCTCCATCTATTAAAATATGATGATGCTTAGCTTGTGCCAAAAATAGTGTGAGACATGTGACATACTATGATGTTGTCTTCAGATTCTAACAAAACAATAATTGAAACTTGTTTCTAAGTTGTAGGTGTGGTTGATACACAATACTAATAAACACATGACATTATAAGTTAGATTGCTATTGTATTAAGGTGTTATTGAGACAAAGAAACATAGTTTTAAAAATAATAAAATGATTTAAGTACTAAAAAAATTTTGTACTTGATTACACTCTTATCCCTTTGTGTCTAAACCACTAATCAAGTTGGGCTTAAATTAATCTTGAAAATGACGTAATTATAAATATTAATATAACAAATTATATATAATTATTAGTTAAGTTGTGAGTGTACGAGGTTTGTTTGTAATGTTAAATGAATAATTTATAACTAGTGTAGTTAGTAATAAAAAATATTGTAGATAACGTTATTCTTTATATTTATTTATTTATATGTGTATCCAAATTGCTAACCAAGTTGGATATAAAGTAATCTTGAAAATGACTTGCTTACCTATGTCCAAAAAAGTCTCCTCCATCATTAAAAAATATCGACCCGGGTATGGTTAAGTTGAGTCGAGCTTTAGGTTGCTCAGACTCAATGGGGCTTGAACTTAGCTCGAATGCCTTAGGTTCGATTGGGCCTTGGTTGTCTAGGGCTCAATAGGGCTTCGATAGAAATCGTTGGACCAGGCTTGAGATCTCAGCAATCGGCAATGACAACAACGAGGTGAAGAGATAGTAAGGTGACCGAGACTATGTTGAGACAATTGGAGAAGAGTGAGAGCGGCGTGAAGACGATTGGAAGAGAGTGAAACCGGAGAGACAAGGGGTTGAGAGGCGGCCGAAATCGAATTGAGAGAATCGTAATATTAGGGTTTCAATTTTTTTAAAGGTTATTATTATTATTATTTTGCATTTTAGTTAGAGATTTTTTGGTTTTTGCAAAACTATCTAGTATTTGGTCAATATTTTAAATACCAATTGGTAACAGTTTGGTTTGAAAATATAAATTTGTTTCATTTTGTTTTGTTTCATTCCAAGATTATATTTTTAACAGGGCTTCAATAGAAATTGTTTGGCTAGGCTCGAGATCTTAGCGATCGGCAATGACAACAACGAGGTGAAGAGATAGTGAGGTGACCGAGACTATGTTGAGACAACTGAAAGAGAGTGAGAGCAATGTGAAAACGATTGGAAGAGAGTGAAACTAGAGAGACAGGGGATTGAGAGGCTGCCGAAATTGAATTGGGAGAATTGGAACATTAGGGTTTCAGTTTTTTAAAGGTTATTATTATTTTTTGCTTTTTAGTCAATTTTTTTGGTTTTTGCAAAACTAATTAATATTTAATCGATATTTTAAATACTGATTGGTACCAGTTGGTATCACTTTTTGGTCGTTACAGTACGAGATTCGTAGCAATAGTTCGATTGCCTCGAGCTTGATGAGGCCTGGGCATCACTACTAATTTTTTTGCCTTTTTTTTTTAACATTGTCGTGTAACATAGGAGGATTAACTAGTTTAATCAATGCTTCATTAGTTTTGCTCTAGTGGGGGTTGTGATTTTCTTGGCTATAGATGAGAAATTGCCTCACACGTTAAGTTTGAGTTAGTGTAATAATCTATCTATCTGGATCTGATAATTTTTATATTCTGTTTGTTTAATTATTTTTTTAAAATGGGTGGAAGTGGTCCAAGAATAAGCATTCCCTTGACTACTTCTTGTGGACATAAAGCTTTGGGCAATGATTTTCTTTTGTCATCATACTTAGCCATTATTAACCTAATATTATTTCATTAAAATATATAAATTTATGAGGTAAATATATTTGCATTTAAAGGGTATATTTAATTATAACTCGTTTTATGCAAGTCATTTGTAAAAAATCTCTCTACTAATTAAAGGTAAGATTGCGTGCTATTGTTATTGGACCTTCTTAAATCTTGTATATCGGCGATATTTTTATTGAGTTATTGTTATTATTGTTATATTTTGTAAATACAAAATTTTATTTAATAAAATTTTTAATAAAAATTAAAGTTTAAAGTGTATTTTTAACGAAAACGAAAGAATTAAATTCAGAGTGAAATTTAAGCTTAACTCAAGTTTGGTGTAATGTACTCATCAACTAATGGTTATGATATAAGGTTGGAAATATCTTATACATTAGATGATATATGAACACTCCACATAGTACCCTCCACGTCCCAGAAGCGCGCGTGGATGCAACAGAAGCTTAAACATAGGAGGGATACACTGACTTCTGAATTGAATATTAAGGATAATGTTGATTATTACATCACAGCAAAAGGACAAAAAACAAAAGTACTTAACTTGATTATAATGTTGTTAAAGATAAAACTAAAATGATAAAAGGTAATAAAAATGATCAGGAAAATGGTTTATTATATTGGAAAGAATGGAGTAGGAGAAGGTGGGGAGGTGCTGCTGGTAATGGTTGAGAGAGAAAAAAAAGAGATAATGTAGCTTGTAGACTTGGTTGAGTCTTAGCACAAAAGACAAAGACCCTCCATAGAGAGATTGAGAGAGAAGACTGAAGGAAGAGGGTGAAAATAGAGTGGTAGAAAAAGGGAGCTATGGGGTGCAAAGGGGTTGGAAATATGGAGAAAGGTAAGAGCTTTTGTTTGTTTCTCTCTTGTTTCTGTTCATAGGTTTCTCTTATTTTCTCTTCTTTGTGACTCTTTCTTTCTTTCTCTCTTCTTCTTCTTCTTCTTCTTCTTCTTCTTCTTGCTGTTGTTTTTAGTGATAGAAAGGTTTGTTTTTTGTCCACTTGGTTTGAGTATTTCCAAATTTTTTGCAAGTAAAGGTGGGTGAGGAGACCCTGGTGGGTTTAAAGTGAAAAAAGATGGGATCTTTTTGGATTATGGTATTGGTAGGAAGAGTATTTCTTAGTTGTTGATTTACCTTGTTTAGATGTTGCCTTTTCTTTCCTTTTTTAGGCCTTCCTTTTGTTTCTCCCTTCTGTTTGAGATTTTGCTTCGAGGTGTTGCATGCATGTTGGGATGATTCGTAATTGAGGATTTGAGGTTTTGTAGTTGAGATGTAAGTCTGTTGCGTATTAAATTAAATCTTTTCAGTTCAAATTTTGGCGTTTCTTAATGACTTTACATGCTTTCTCATTGTGTTCTTGCTCTCTTTTCATTTGGTTTTCTCCTCCAAATATATTCTCTTGCATGTTGTAGCTTGCTTGGTCAATCTATTGTTCTGAACTGGATATTTCTGTGTGTTAATCTCCTTCATGATCGTCCAGTAATAATTTTTTTTAGAACTTTCATAGCTTGCATGTTGTTCGTTTTGCATCTTAGCTGTAATTTTACCGAGAGTGGAAAGATAGTTAGATACTGTGGAGCAACTGTTTATGTAGAAGAGTCCCCAACCGCAGTCAATTCTGAGCTTTGAGATTAGGATTGAGGCTATGCTTAATGTTGTCATTTCTACAGGGTGTATAATGGTAGCCACAACAAGAAATGAGCTATTGGTTTTTTATGGCACATGAACTTTCAGGCCTTTCTTGCGGTGCCTAGAATAATTTTGCACGCAAGCAAGAAAAATCTCGAGGAATTAGTAGTTTGATGTAGGAACAATGGAAATCACGAGTAATTGTAGTAAGAGAGGATGTTGATTGTTTACAGATAGTTTGCTTTTACTGTAGAAAAGCTCGCCTTGGGAAACTGTTCCCTGATTTTTAACTGTTATATGAAGTGTTCTTTGATTTTCTGTAGTCTTATTTATGAACTCAGCTCTATCTCCATGTTATTATTTGTGAACTTAACTCCACATGTGTTTAAGAAGAAGGTTAGAGGTCGGTCATTTGATACTTGTGCATTTCTTGGTTCGTCTCATTTGATGCATATCAGTTCCCTTCCTATCTAATCTGAGACTCCTTAATCTTTTGATTCTTATTGCTTTATTGCTTCAAAAGATTTTTTGAAGTGGTTACTTATGTGCCAGGCCAAATTTAGCTGGATTGTGACGGCTAACAATTGGAAGAGATAGTTACAAGCGGAAAATTTCCTGTTTTTAGTTCTTAAGATTTGGATACTTCGCAATCACTACGGGTTACATTGTATCCCTTTTTTATGAAAATGCAAAACTCATCTAAGAAGGACTCTGGTATCGGTTCTGCCCATTCAACCTCTCCATACGTTGTTGGTTGCTCATCATTAGGAAATTCTGTTGAATCACATGTTGAACATTCGTCTTTGTCTGAGAGATTAAGCTTGGCTCCACCACAGCATTTTCGTGGTACTAAACAAGTGAGTTTTAAAGTCCAAGAACAGGATTCATCCTCATCACAGTCCACTAGTCAGTCTTATCCTGAACTAGCTCCCATGGGAGAAGGTAATGTTGGAACAAAAAAAAATTATTTCAACATAACTGCAAAATTTATTATTAGCTTCAGATGTTGTTAAAATCCGAGTCTTTATTGTGTTGAAATCAAAAGAACCTGTTTCCGGCATTTCTAGTAATTCCTGCAGAAAGTCTTCAAGCGCTATGGTTTCATGTCAATAGTAACGGTATCATTGGATGTTCTGGAGAGAAATCTACTTCTTCGAACGTGAAAGAAATTGAATAGAATAGGAAAAGAAATAAACTATGTGCCAATTTACTGGACGTTGTTTGGTTCATTGCCACCTCAATATAGATGCTTTTTGATCTATGTTTCTGTATTTCCTCAAACATCAAAATCGATGTTCTATGTTTTCTTTAAGATTGGTGAAATAAGTAACCGGTTTTGCTTGTCTTGTGCTTGCTTAGGACACAATGTTACTCAAGGGAAGCCTATGGCTAGTCAGCTGAAATCAGCCTCATCAATGGGAACTCAGGATTTTCTGTTACCTCCTTCTCAAGTGGACTATATTCAAACTATGGTGAGGGTTACTTTTCTAAAAATTTGCGGGTGTTTCCAAATTTTGCATTTACCATGTTGCCATTGCAGGCTCATATTCCACTCCATTACACAGAACAATACTTTGGTGGCTCACTGACTGCTTATGGGCCTCAGGCTGCGGTATATTCTATTCTTATAATACTTCTTGCTCTCTTTCTCTTATGTCTCACTGTCGCGCATATACACCAATGCTGAGTAGTTCATCATCTATAGTTGCATTGATCTAGGAAGAGTTCTACTTCATTTTTGCTTCTCCTCATGATTCTTTTGACTCTAAACCAGTTATTCTCATGGAGTAACTTGTTTGGCTTCTTAAGTATAATGCTTGGCAAATGTAATGCTTTTTTGTTTTTTAATGCTCTTTAACCTCAAAAAGGAGGTCTATGGAGAATTATGCCATTACAAACTATATACTTTTTTTTTCCTTCTCTTTTCACATTGCATCTCTTTTGCTTTTATTCTGCTCTGCTTTTAATATTTTACTATTCTTTCTGGGAAAGAACATTCTTCTCCATTTGTTTACCAAAGGCTATTGCTTTTATTATATATGACTCATGCATCATTGATTGTCCCTTGTTTTCTGTTGGACATTCTTGTTGTGATTTCATGACTATCAATTTATTCTGACGGTTTGTATAGATTCTGATACCTTTATTCTTCGGTTGAGTGTAAGATCTTTTCTGTTCATTTTGAACACACCATTTTATCACAAAGATGAGTACTCTTTGCTCCTTTTTGACAAGATATCAATTGATGATTTTGCCAGCAGATTCCTCATCCCATGTTTAATATGTTCCCTGCAAGAGTGCCGTTACCTCTTGATCTTACAGAAGATGAACCGATTTTTGTTAATGCTAAACAATATAATGCAATTCTAAGGAGGCGAAGGTACCGAGCCAAGCTCGAGGCTCAGAACAAACTTATCCGAGGTCGTAAGGTGTGCATTTCGTTCCTCATCCTCAATGTCCTGTACCTGCTAAATATATGTTATCTAGCAGTTCAGTTTCATGCATTTACTGTGCTCATTCACATGATATCTCTTCATATATGGCCAACCAAATGTTTCGGCAGCCATATCTTCATGAATCTAGGCATCTTCATGCATTGAGGAGGGCAAGGGGTTCCGGCGGACGCTTCCTCAACGCGAAAAAGCTCGAGGACTCCAATCCTACTCTCTCAAACCATGGGCTGAATGTCACAGGCTCTGCTCAAACTCGGCTTCACTTGACTGGAAGTATGTCAGAGTCTGAAGTTCATCAACCCGAACACCGCAGAGATGGTGCTTCCACCACCTCTTGCTCAGACGTCTCAAGTGCCACCAACAGTGCTGACGACATGTTCCAGCAGCGGCAAGACTTCAAGTTCTCCAGTTACCCTTCTCATGTCGGTATGCCTGGTGGCGGCAACCACCGAGTCTCCATCCTACTGTGAACCCACGACTCCATTCGATGCGAGACACCATTTCCAGCAGACTCTGCTTGACATCACCTGGAAAATACAGCTGCAAGTTGTCCCATTGGGAAGTCATCCTTGGCTCAATTAGTTCCTCAGTTTCTTATTGTTGTTCCATTGCTTATCAGAAAACAAAACCATATATGTGCTTTGGTATGTCTTGACATTTCTATTAACATCCATCAATTTGGATTTATGACTTATTTAGTACTTTTGTTGTTTATAAAGTAATTTTGATATTCAATTTTTGTTTTGTGGTTTGATAATTATATCCCATTTTTTAACTGCATATCTCATAGCATTTTTGGTTGAAAATTATTAGTATTGCATTAAAGCCAATTTCAAGTTATATTTGTTCAATTTAATATTTAAGATTTTAAAATTTTCAATTAAGTAATCAACTTTTTATAACTTTAACAATTCTGCTTAAAACATTAATTTTGTTAATTTAATTATTAAGATCTTTCACGTTCATGACATATAGACGTCCACGTGAAAACACCAATGTATTTTTAATCCGTGTGGATGATTAGTAGACAATTTTTTATATAGACACTTGTTATAAACAAAACAAAATTTG
>JAOQMQ010000005.1:3778109-3796937 GCA_027563845.1 Erythroxylum subrotundum | reverse complement strand
TTGCCTAGACATGAAGATGTTAAAAGGTTTATAAGTGGTAAGGGTCAACTATCCAAACAACTAGTTCTAGTTATTTGAATAATGGTTGACCCAAGCCGAATTCTTGTTAGTGAACTCTACACTCTACCTATATTAAAAATTCAATATGCCCGGATTATTAATTTTCTGGTTGTCTGTCTGGATGCTCATTCCCAGCGGCCCGGTCCGGTTTCCACTGCGTATATTTCAAGTGATAACTGGATGTTCAGCCCCAATTGCACTTGAGGGGGAGTGTTAGAATGTCCCATATTGCCTAGACATGAAGATGTTAAAAGGTTTATAAGTGATAAGGGTCAACTATCCAAACAACTAGTTCTAATTATTTGAACAATGGTTGACCCAAGCTCAATTCTTGTTAGTGGATTCTACACTCTACCTATATTAAAAATTTAACATGGTATCAAAGCAGGTTGCTCTTATGTTAGTCGTTAACACCTCCGAATGATAGATTATGTCACGTATTAGACCCATACGTGAGTGAGGTGCGTTGAAATATAAGAGTGAGAGTTTGTCCCACATTGAAAAAGGAAAGGAAAGAAGACCAACATATAAGTCTAGTGGGCTACTCCACCTATCACCAATTGGTTTTAGGATGGAACCTCACTTGGACTTATATGTGGTCTAACTTTCCTTCTCGTATGGGTCCGTAGGCCCATTGTAAATTCTAACAGACTTAAGAGAAATAGCCTGCTGCTACCTGGATGCACAATTTCCACTTTTGTCGGTCAACTCTATTCCAACTCTGTTTAAATGTGTAGATGAGATGGGTTATAACAGTAAAAATAAAATAGGTGATTTGTTTCAACAATCGAAGCAAAGGAAAAATCTCCTTTTTCAAGTTGTCTCTTATCATTCTATATATCTTCTCAAGAAAAGATTTAATTTAAATACACAAAGCTTGAGAATTCTTACTCCAATAACTAATAATAAATAAAATGGAATTTGGATAATCACATTGATCGGAACACAAATATTAAATGTGTGACCGTCCACAGATGTTATTTTATAATCAGAGATTGACGAATCCAGAGGGAGCTAACGTCATCAGATCAAGACTTTACAGAATTCGATGAACAATCTTGCTCATTTCCAAGAAGCAGCGGACTCTTTTTTTTTAACACAGTTTTCTAGTCAAAAGGCCTCTAAAGTCATCATGTACTACTAGAAAACATGTCCGTCCGGTAATTCAATCCGACACAGGAACACTGAAATGGGATAAAATCATTTTCTGGATATATTGTGAAGAAACTGTTCAATTTCAAACACTGTAATTCAATCCGACACAGGAACACTGAAATGGGACACAATCATTTTCTGGGTATATTCTGCAGAATCTGTTCAATTTCAGACACAGTAATTCAATCTCATACAGGAACACTGAATCAATCCGACACAGGAACACTGAAATCGGATAAAATCATTTTCTGAATATATTCTGCAGAAACTGTTCAATTTCAAACACTTCAATCCGACACAGGAACACAGAAATGGGACACAATCATTTTCTGGGTATATTCTGATATATTCTGCAGAATCTGTTCAATTTCAGACACAGTAATTCAATCTCATACAGGAACACTGAAATGGGATACAATCATTTTCTGGATATATTCTGCAGAATCTATTCAATTTCAGACATTGTTTTCTGTTGGCCTCAACACAGGACCTTCTGATCTTCTAGTCCTTGGCTTGCGTAGCTCCAGGAGAAGCTTAAACGTGTATATTCCAGATCAACTTGGGAATCTGCTGAAGGCTACACCTTGATCGTCAATGCCTGGCTAAGAGTGAAGGCTCATGTTTGCTTAGTTCCAGATCAACTTGGGAACTAAGCAAACATGAGCCTTCACTTTTAGCAAGGCCTTGACGATCATGGTGTAGCCTTCAGCAGAAGCCAAGTAAAGAGGAGCTTGACCTTGTGAGTTCAACTCAGCCGAGAGGTCAGGTTTGTGATCAAGAAGAGCCATGGTGAAATCAAGATGACCAAGCAAAGAAGCTATGTGTAATGGTGTTTCAGTGAAGGAGGAGAGGGAAACTCTACCAAGAATGAGTGGATCTCTTTCTAGTAACATGTCCAAAGTGGAAACACAACCCCTCAATGATGCCTCAAACAGTTTCTTTGTGTTTTGTCCTTGAATCCCTATCTCCATAGCTGATTTTCTACTTACAGAAATCCAAAGATGACAGTAATTTTCATATGATGTCCTATGCCTAGCTAATAGTCTATAACAACCATATTTTTATAGCCATCTTCTTCAATGATACGATCTTTTAACGTTGATGGATTTGGGAAATTTAGGGATTGAAATAATAAAACTAAGGAAGAAGAAAGAAACGCAGAGAAGAAGTTTTAGAGAGAGAGTCAATCTGTCATTCGTTATTCTTCCCTCTTCCTCCAACGACTATAATAACTGCTAAGATAACAACCGTTCTTTCCCTTTTGACAGGTTGGTTTCTTGCATCTTATCATTGTTGAATGATCTTTTATGATCAAAGATTGATCGTCAATCCAGAAGGAGATAACATCATCAGATCAAGACTTTACAGAATTCGATGAACAATCTTATTGTCAGGACGCAGAAGACTTTTTAACACAGTTTTCTAGTCAAAAGTCCTCTGAAGTCATCATGTAATACAAGAAAACATGTCCAGTAATTCAATCAAACGCAGGAACACCGAAACGGGATACAATCATTTTCAAGATATATTCTGCAGAATCTGTTCAATTTCAGACCCTGTAATTCAATCCAACACAGGAACACCGAAACGAGATACGATAATTTTCTGGATATATTCGGCAGAATCCGTTGAATTTCAGACACTGTTTTGTGTTGATCTAAACACAGGACCTGCTGGCCTTCTAGTCCTTGGCTTGCATAGCTTCAGGAGAAGCTTAAATGGATATAATATGCCACAAAAGATGCCGATAATTAGCTTCTTGAGTAGCCAAAACAAGAAGGAAATGACATAATACAGAGCAACAAGGGAAAACAGTAAGCCCCAGAAACATACATAGAAGAAAACTACACGGTCAATTACAAAATCTTCAGGTGCTCCAACCAATATGATAGAGATAATATAGGTGGCAGCCATAAAAAACAAAGTGATGCACATGGCAAGAAGCAGGAGCCAGACGAAAAGCCTGCGTTTGAGAGGGTATCCGCTAAGAAGCAATAAAATTACTGTGCTTAGAGATGCAGAGAAGGAAATTGTGTTGCAGACGGTGAAGGCATAGTATCTTCGATCTTTGTTATACGATAATATCGAAGTTCCGGCCTTGCATACGCCTACCGGACAGCCATTTGGATCTGTAGCATTGTAATGAGCTTCTGCTTGCCAAACTCCACCTGGTGGATTCATAGCAGCTTGAAAAGCCAATGTTGCAATAACAGTTGCTACAATCATCAAATTTCCCCTCCTCTTTTCGAGCCACTTACCTTGGTCGTCCAGGTACTTTGAAAAAGCAGCAGGCCTGGAATTGCCTGGTTCTTCTCCATTGCGAATCACATGTTGTGGGGGGACTGCATTATGATCTGTTTGATTTCTAGCAAATATAGTTTCTACCATACTGTCTTGAATTTGCATGTTTTCTGCTACTAATTGCTGATCTGAGAAGAGTTTGGCCAATTCTTCTGCTTCCACCCTCACTTCAGGTATTGAAACCAAGTATTTTACAGTCTGCAAAAAATCAAATCCAGATAAATTAGAACGAAGTATCATGAAATTTGAAATCATCTCTACAGGAGATATCTTTCTGGAGCATCTTCTGCATACCTCAATTTGCTTCTTAGAAATAGCTAACTGCAGGATAGTGTGGCCATTTCTGTCTGTTGAGTTGATAAACTCGCTTTCATTGATCACTGGTGTTAATAACAGTTGAAGAGCCTGCAGGTGGTTGTATCTAACGCACAAGTGAAGAACAGTTTCTTGTCCATGCAATTTCACCTTCACAGATGCAGGGCAAGCATCGACCAACTCTCTTATCACTTCAACTCTTCCCCTCATTGCTGCTAAATGCAGAGGAATCCTCCCAAGTTGATCTGGAACTAAGCAAACATGAGCCTTCACTCTTAGCAAGGCCTTGACGATCTCGGTGTAGCCTTCAGCAGAAGCCAGGTGAAGAGGAGCTTGACCTTGTGAGTTCAACTCAGCCGAGAGGTCAGGTTTGTGATCAAGAAGAGCCACGGTGAAACCAAGATGACCAAGCAAAGAAGCTATGTGTAGTGGTGTTTCAGTGAAGGAGGAGAGGGAAATTCTACCAAGAATAAGTGGATCTCTTTTTAGTAACATGTCCAAAGTGGAAACACAGCCCCTCGATGAAGCCTCAAACAGTTTCTGTGTGTTCTCTCCTTCAATCCCTATCTCCATAGCTGCTTTTCAACTTACAGAAATCCAAGATGGGAGTAATTTTCAGGTGATGTCCTATGCCTAGCTAATAGTCTATGACAACCATATTTTTATATCCATCTTTTTCAAGTGTCTGCCGTCTGCCCCAAGAGATGATCCTGAGGTTGTAAATTTCCAAGCACTTGCATACTAGTCAAAGCCGATATACGTTGCATGATTCGTAATAACACAACCATTATCTTTCATTACGACCTAAGAAGCACGGACACGGCACGGCAAAATGGAGCCGTATTCGTGTGTCGGATACATGTCCGTGTCGAACGCGCACGTGTTCATATCGAACACGTGTCTAACACAGACACCCACGAAGAATGCATATATATGCTCCATATTTTTTTAGAGGGGCTTATAAAGTACAAAATATATATGAGCTATCAAGATATTTGAAGTCTTGAAACACATCAATCAATATATATCATATTCTGAATTCTGAATTTTTTCTTAATTCTAAATTTTATAATATATATATGTGTCCCCGTGTCCGTGTCCGTGTCTGTGTCGTGTCACGTGTCCGTGCTTCTTATATTACGACAGATCTCCTTATCATGCAACAGTCATACCTTCCTTAATAAAGTTTAATAAAATACTATTTGCTTGTCAGTACACAGATTCTCTCTCATTTGGATTGTTCGGAACCTATGATAAGAAACTCAAAAAGAACAGATTCAACTTGGGTTTCTTCAATGGACATTTCAACGTTTCTTTTTTACTCTGGAAGATGAAAAGGGTCTTTACATTTTCACCTACACGGATGATCAGTAATTGACAATTTTACACTTTTGTTAATGGCAAAGAATAGTCTCATCTGCATAGAATGAGACATTGATAAAGTCGAAAGGAACTTCAATGAAAACTCAAAAAACACAATACTACAATTAAAATAACCATGCATTATCTTGTTGAAACACTTCAGGATACAACTTTGTACTAGCCAACTTAAAAACGTGGCCAAAGAATAAAAGATTACAGACTTTAATAACATTTTACTGCTCTGAAACAAGAGGCTATGGAGGTCTGAGACTTGATCCTGTTGGAACCAACCACACTATCTTCATGCAAAACAGACCTAATGACTGCACAAAAGAATTGCTGTGGAGATCGTACATTGTCTAGTGCAAACTATAATTACAGAACACTGAGGCGTCGAAGAGTTCTTTTTTTTCTTTTTTCTTTTTTTTTTGTTGTAGAAACTCAGGGGAAGAAGATGTCTATATATGCACAGGTTTTGCAGCACTTTTGAAGTGCTTATCGTGAAGAGAGCTAGCGTGTGAACGAAAACATGCTACTTCATTCTCCGCGTTGTAACAAGAACGAAAAGCCCGAGTTTTCACGGATCAATGGTGGAGGATCAATATCTGGAACTTCAACTTGTTGCACAGACTTGAAAAGGTCATCCACCGAAAATGGTATGCTGCATAAGGATAGGAATTTCCAGTGTAGTCACAACACATAAGCCAAAGGGGACTCCGTAAGTAAACGGTTTACATAAGTTTATTACCTTGTGTCATCATCCAACAAGAAAGAACTGCCTCCAGCATTATTGGAGTCCTCCGTCATTATAACTCTCATACTCGTAATTACCTAGCATTGAGAGTAATAAAGCAATGAAATTATAACAGATTCATTTCAGCAGCTGGAAGAAATTTTAGAAAGGACACAAATGAGTTGAGAGTTCAAATGTTTAAGGCCAAACAGGTGAGTATGGAAAACAATTTGTTCTGTGGGTTGAAAATGACATCCTACAAAACCAACAAAAACTGATATTGGCAGGACCGTAGCATATGCATATAATTACATAACAACAGGATACATATGCTACTTCATTTCCCACAAGTTTCAAGACAAGACCAAGAATCTTCACACATGAGATAAACGGAAAGTAAGACACATGTAACTGGCAAGAACAAATCGACTTACTTCTGAAGACACACTGTGAGTACCATATTTGTCATCCCAGTACATAGTACTGATCCTGTATAATTGTTGTATGCTAAGAACCTAAACACAGCAGTACAGATGAATTAAGAGAGGTGGATCCACATGAAAACAAGAAGAAAAATAGAACAGGGACATAATAGCTCACCGGGCAAAGATCGTTTGTTATTTCTTTCAAGGTCTTTTTAGGCTTTTGATGTATGACCTGGATCAGTCATAAAGGGAATAGAATAAGCAAACTTCGGTAGCATGCGTATAAATGGGTGTTCAAAATGCAGAATACTTGAAAAGAACACGGAAAGGTGAGAAACCAACCAGGAAGCCAACTGCTTGTCTAATGTGCTTTAGTTCATCCCATGACGAGCCTGAAAACTGAAATATAAGAATAGATAAGTCAAATCTCCTGAATAATATAAGTAAAGCTTAAACATATTGCTTCATTTTACCTCCTCTGTTGCATCATGACACCATTGCTCCAATTCCGCCAGACCTGCCTTCACATACTCCCCATTGCTAAAAGAGCAACATTCACGCCGCAGTAGAAGACTGCAAAACAGAATTTTGGTTTCAGATATTACCTATATAAATAAATAAAAACACAAAGAACTTTCATTTGATTGCAACTACCTGTTAAATAATTGGACGTTGATAAATGAGAATATTTGAGTAAACACCTTCTGGATGAGGAATGACGGAACCTGTATGAATCATGACATTGAAGGCATTTATTTCATTACAGCGGAAGAAAAACCACCAGTAGATTTTCATTTCTGGATCATCACTCACATGGTTGGCTCTCATAGTCTTCAAGCAATTATTGAGGCTTTTCACTATACTTTGCCAGTGTGCAATTAAAGCTTGTTGAGCTGCAGCATTAGCTTGACCACGTCCTTTCACTAGACTAGTCCGTGACGTTCGAGGAGCCTAGACAAGTGTAAAATGTTGCTGAGAAGTCGTACACAGACATGCACATATACTAGCTGACCACTTGCACTACAGACAGAGAACCAGCAAAATCCACATTTTGTAGTGACCATTTAATTTCAGGTCATCTTAGATAATGAAGCTAATGTTAGTTTATTATTATCTAAAATTGTAATTATCTAAAAACAGATCACAGTTAATTGTTAATCTATAATAGACAGATCAATATACTGATAAAAATATAAATAAAAAATCACATTTAAATTTCAACTATCGAAAAAAAAAGTTCTTAATTAGTGCAAATTAAATTTACCCAAATATAGACATAGATTTCATATATGTGCAGGAAATTAATATGAAATTGTAAATTATTACTCAACAAACTGTGCAATTTGTTATTATTATCCAAAAAATAATTGATCTTTATATAAAAGAAAAGTAAGGAATCCAACAAATAGGAGTCTGGTCAAACTTTCATATTACCTAATCTTCCATAAAGAACACAGCAACTTAAATTATTGACATTTCAGGTATAGCTCTAACTTCAAGTAACTTAAGAGAGATAGTCTGCTGTTACCTGGATACACAGTCCAAGCAAAGGGGAAATCTCCTTTTTCAAGTTGTCTCTTATCATTCCATAAATCTTCTCAAGAAAAGCTGTCAGTTGTTGTTTGAAAAGCAAAGCAGGATATTTAGCTTCCACTTGTCGCATTTCGTCCAATGCACCAAGCACCCGACCATTAAGGAAAGAGAACCCAGAGCTTTGTGGTGAACCACGGAGGCCCTGATATTTTAGTTACAAGACTTTCATTAGCAAACTGTATGGTTAATAGATAGGTAGATGATGCACTAGAATCACTGAAAATGTTCCTCACTTGGGACATTCTCCCAAATAAAGAAACTGAAGTTGATCTTCGTCGATGGGGAGTAAAGCTTGCTGCTCCACTTGCTTTAAGGGTGCGTTGCAACAGCAACAACAATGTGGATGAATTCGATAGCCAATAAGATAACATGTCATTGTTATCCTGGACCTGAATACGAAAATTCTGTAAAGATCATCATTGTGGCATAAATAGAAGTAATCAAACAGTCCCAAGGAAACCAAAAATGTTAAGTATCAGACTTCCCAAAGAAACAGACTTTAAGAGATTTTGGAACATTTCCATGCCAGCAGAAAAAGACCAACATGTGCCGTATGTTAGGAACCTCTAACACCGTACAACAAGGAGACCAGGATATTCTATATTACCTCGATAGCTGAACTTATTGTTTGAATAATACGATCGAAAATACTTGTTCTCTCAACTTCAAATGACCTCCATTCGAGAAGACATTTGTACATGAGACAAGCAGCAACAGGCCTGCCCCCAGAGAATCCTAAATCTTGGGAAATACATTTGATAAGCAGATCTTGGTTACCCTGACATAGAAAAAAAGACAACGTTGTTCAAGTCTATGAAACAAAGATTCCCTTAGTTTTTGTAGCAATTTCAGCTGAGACCGCCCACCTGTTGCTTCTCATTTAGTGATCTCTGGGGCTTATCCTCATTTTCAGATACCTTAGAATTGGATACAGCAAGTATTGAATCCTGAGACAATTTAAATTTGTTAGACAAGGTTAGGCATAATTATTTTCAACTTCAGGGAATACATGGACAGATACGAGAATAGCCTTACAGGTGTTCTCTTTATTTCACCATTTTGAATATTCCCATTGTCTGGTGTCCTCTGCAGATAGAAGACATAATGTTACTTCTAGTATTGATGAGTTTGTCCAAATTGAACAGGCCATGTAACTTGTACCTGAATGATAGTTGTCTTCAGTCTTCCAGTCAAAGCTTTACTAGTTGGAGATATAGCAAGTGCTTGTTGACGGAGTACTTGATTCTCTGATTCTAGATTAGACACCTTGTCTTCTAGTCTGTAGATAATATAGATTTATGACCAAAATGTTAACAGATTGCAGAGAAGAAAAGTGGAAATAGCATTAATAATTTGCATCTGTAGCAAGAAACTATTTTTATGCGTCACACTCTCCTACTCTTATTCCCTAAACATATTTGTTGGTTTTATTGAGCAATTTCATTTCAAACCTTTGAACTGAATCTTGCATTTGATCCACTTTTTTCTCTGAATCTTCTAGTTTCTTATGAAGTTGCTCATTATTGGTCAGAGCATCAGCATAAAGTTGTTTTATTTTGTCAGCTGCTTGAGTTTCCGAGTTCACTAAGGCCTGCAAAGAAATGTTTTTCCATCATTCATACTTGCTATATTCAACATAACTTCAAACTGCAGTTCTTTTGAGCAAAATGCTAAAGCGGATCATGACCATAACAGCAGGAGTGCACAAAGAATTATGCAAATTATAAACTCACTATTGCAGCTTAAACACAGAAGCAACCAATTACAGCAGCCTAAGTAAGGTGAACTCCACTTTCATTGTGATTGAAGAGAAATTGATTGAACTGGAGTCAATAGAGAATCAAGCAAAAAGAAAAACACTGCAAAAAACTAGTCCAAGTGCAGAAAGTTGTTAATCAGCTTAACTTAGTGGACAGCAAATATAAAACATGCCTTAGCAAGCCAATTCTTTCCTTCTTACATGCAAGGCATGTTCTCACAGTTTTTATGACAAAAGCATCAACATTATATGACTAGTATTCAACAAGAAAAATGGCTGTAAGGGTTATTGAGATATTGTTCCTGTTGGTGCACTACACAATAATGCAGGAACTAATACTAATCAAGATGAAATTTTTATAGTCATTAACAGACTTACCTTCAACTTTTCAACTTCAGCTGTTAGCGAGTTGATTTTTTCTGTATCTTGAACTATCACAGGGGTTTCCTTAATGACTGGAGGTGCATCTCTAATTGCTTTTTGTGCTGCCTCTCGTTCTTTAATTACCAAAGAATTAGCTTCTTCTAATTTTAATTGCATTGCATGCAATGCCTCCTGGAATTTGGCAGTTTCTTGGGCTTTCGCCTCCTCAAGGTCAGTCTGAATTCCAAAGTCAATATCAATTTTATAGCATTCAAGACATCACCTTGAGGTGGAAAAATGCACATGTTAGATGATAAAGACAACTTCTTACTCTTAATCTCTTTTCCAGTTGCAAACGCCATGTAAGCTCCTCCACACGCTTTTCCAGTTTGTCCTTTGCTTCTTTAAGAGCCCCCGTCTCTCTAGCAGCCTAATTAAATGCAAATGAAAAGTTAGCATTTATCTTCCTAAACCCAATCGCATGTTACAAATTGAAAATGTTCACAAGGCGATATTCAGTGCTGAAATCCAACCATTTTGAGCTTTCTAAGCTCTCGTCTAGCAACTCTGCATCTCCATCCACACTGTGAAACTATTGTTGCCTTCTGAAGGCGCTTATAATAAGAATTAGCTCGGTGGCATCGCCAATGAGCCTGCACACAAGAAGTTAAAGAAAAAGAGGTAAATAATTTTCCTGAAATTGAAGAGGTTTTCTTTATTAAACAAACTCAAATTTGCAGAGTTAGTTAGATTAGAAGTACCTGAATTGCAATGGCCGCTTTAGTTTGCTTCCTAAACCTAAATTCATTGTGAGCAGTCATTGCCCTTAAACCTGTCTGCAACATAATTGCAGATGATCTCACTCTCATATAAGCTTTCCTAGTAATGTAGGATCGGAAATTCTTTTCAATCCTCAATGCTGCAGCTTCCTGCCTCAAATGTTCAAATAGCTTGCGGCCCATATTACCTAAAGAAGTAAGGGAAAGGCAGATTACAAGGGAGTGCATCAATTAAGATTCTTATGAATCAAACAAGTGGCAAACTAAGACCAAGAAGAAACTAAATGATTATATCTCTTATGTATAATTCTTTACTTGGGGATAAGCCAAAATAGACAACTTTAAGGATTTTTTAAGTTGTATATTATTTGCATTGCCAAATAAAATATTAGAAAAAAAGGTTGTCCAGGATTGCTCAAGTACCAAATCTAGTATGAAAATAGTTTTTAGTGAGTAGATTATCTCCAACTTGATAGGGACAAAGGAATCACCTCGTATACAAGACTGTAGCTTTGTAGCAGCTTGATGGAAGGCAAGAAATTCCTTGCGAGCTATGTAAGTGCGAACTTGACGCTGAATTGTTCTGGCTGCATTTCCAAGCACCTCTGCTCTTCTGGCATCCAACTCAGCCATCTGACCTGCTCTCAGAAATACTTTGTTCTTGCCTATCTGTCAAGCATTAAGTAGAAAAGCTTGTGATCCATATAACTAAACTGTTAAAAACTTTGATTCTCCATTTTTACAAGTCTCAACTCAAGATTTTAGAAACCTCACAGATGGCCAATTATACAGTTTAAAATTATCTCACTCCATTAGGGGGCTTTAAATGTTACATTTAACCCACCCACAAATAAAGAAACTCAAGATGGACAAAAATAAAAGCAAACACAAAACTAGCAAGGACTTATATTTTCAAGGTGTCTCTCTACAAGCAAATAAAAAAGTATATTCTGCAGATGTCAGGAAAATATTTTTGCAATAGAATAAGCAACTAGCAAAATAAGAACAGAGGACAACGCTTGATCACCTGGTATCCTTTCAGCCCCTTTTTGTCAAGAATCATCTGGCATGCAACCTTATCATCGTAGCTGTCATATGGATAGAGAAGTCATGTATAGCCCTCTCCAGTAGTAATCACATAAAGCATCATTCGTGAAATGATTGTGACTTACTTTCCTTCCAAAACTTCAGGAGCAAGGAGACTAAATCGATTGAGAAACTCATAGAACGTTCTTCTGGTTGGATATCCAGCACAGCTAATTCTAATTGCTTCAAGAACACCCTAAACAATAACAAAAAATATCATATTTTATTTGAAGAGAAAAAAAAAGAAGTCTATTATAAAGATAGTAAGGCATTATTTCCATGAAGCACTCACACCACAGCGCAATTGTTGAATAACATTTGAATTCTCAAAAATAGCAGGTTTCAAAACATTATTTGGCTTCACACAGCGAATGTAGTGAGGTTCTGTCGCACTCAAAGTCTCCATCAGAGATTGAAGTTGTAGCTGAGACAATAAATGAAGATATTGAGATGAGTATTTGAATAGCAAATAATTGATCAAGCTAGGAACATGGCAATCAATAAGCGTGCCAGTGTGTTGAAGATCTAAGACTACACAAATTTGAAGAAAATAAGAGGACTTCAATCAGAATAAGAAAAAAAAATTTTTGACTTGTAGTGCTGAATTCAAAAGGCTATTTTACAGTGAAAGCAAGATCAGCTTTAAAATGAAGTATATCCCCATACAATACCAAAGAAAGGCAGCATTACTTGTCTCCACTTTCATTTTCCCAACCTCCACTTGTAAGTTACAAGTACAATTTCAGATTTCATGAAGTGTGAGCATGAAAAAATGATGATCGTCAAGCAAAAAGCAGACCAAGAATAGAACTCAAATAGTGCTATCTTTCACCTACAATTTGATTTACAACCTTCAAATTAGTTAGGATGATAGAGGAAGCAATTTAGAAACTATCTCCAACTTACATCAACTGTGGAGATCCGTACCGAAAAGGGAAAGAACAATAACTCAACAACAACAGGCTCCACTTTGACCTCACCGACTAAACAAGAGGTCTGAAAAGTGATTACACAGGGGTTACCTTAAACCTTGAACCTATGGAAGAAAATTTGGATGACTTTGAAGATTCTTCGGGAAGCGGAGGAAAAAGACCTGCCACAAAAGTGCATTTTGAGGCAGTCAACAAAGCTTGATGTTCAGCAACCACATAATCTTTATTTTTGTCCAGAAACTGATTGGCTTGATAAGTTACCTGGAAAATCGTTGTTTATAAATTTGTAAAAATTCCTGAAAACCAACAATAAATCCAAAGATCAATCACACAAACAGGAGCTAATATTTTTACCTCCCCTGCATAGTGGGATATAGTGAAATCAGTACGGGAAAGTTTAGGTTTGATGAAGCGTTTATTATTTTTGAAAGTCTGGTACAACTTCTGCGCAAATGTTTCATGAGTAGACCTAGGAAACATGCTGCAAAGACGATATATTTAACATGAGAATTGCTGTAAAAGGTAAAGATAATCATAACAAAACCATAGCAACAAATGATGAACTTTTAAAAGATGGAGATAAGAATCAACTAGAACAGCGTACCAGGCTTCATCCAGGAGTGCAATTATTCCTCCAGGTTTCTGTAAGAAACCAAATGTGACTTACCATCGTATTAAAATTAAATTCAATCTGACAGTTAGTAGATAGCAACTTTGAAGGAATAAAGAACTTAAAAGCAGAAAAAAAATCAACAGATAGTAAAATTGCATAAGCAAACAACTAAAAACCTTCTCTATAAGATCCAGTACATCCTGGTTATCAACAAACTCAATGTAGCTCCAGTTTATCTCTTCTTTAGCATACTCTTCCTGCTCCGTTTTAAAGACATGCTGCAAATATAAATTAAAACAAATTAAAACCAATCTTATTTTCTCCAGATGAGCGGAAGATAAAATCACCATATACAAAAGCAAACCTGATTAAAATGTTGTTGCAGCTTCTCATTTGTGAAATTGATGCAGAACTGTTCAAAACTGTTTGTTAAAGTTAAAAGAAGAGAACAGGAAACCTCATCAGTCCAGATAGTTGGTCATTCTTCCCTATTGTTGAGGTAGAGAAAAGAGTTTGGAAGTTTGCAATCAAAGTGGTTGTGACACAACCCTAGAAAGTAAAATATGGGACGTAATAATACATATTGTGAGCACGTCCTTTGGGACATCTCCAGACATACAAGTTCTAGAAAGCAGTTGGATTTGATTCTTGTTACGAAAAATGAATAGCAGGCACCATTCTGAGACTTTGTTAATACCATGTCAATTAGAAGAGTAAGAAAAAACATTAGAATTGAATCCACTTTATACAGACAATTCTGCGAGAGACAGATTCACCTAGATACAGCTGAAATTTCAAGAGGTACAGTTGTTACTATTTTATAACAGACCACACCAAGTAAATACTATCCTCTGTTAGTCTTTATGTATAGAGAGTCTGAAAACATATTGCTGAGATAATGAATGATACCTGTTGCATTTAAAACTTTCAAATCCATATATGTCAAGAACTCCTATTATCGACTGCGAGTTCGGGTCCTGTCCAATGGACACATTAATGTTCTCCACCAGCCTTGATACAAAAATGTAAAGCACATTATTTACTACCTCACAAATAAGACAAGATAGTTACAAATACCAAAGAATTAAGGAGAAAGAAACAAAATGAGGGTCAATCAGCTCCTATACCAGTCAAATAAACGAGAATATAATGTCTTAGCCAAAGCATCCCGGCTAGCAATTGCATTCTCTGGATCAAGAGTTCTGGTTATAATTTCTTCAGGTGTAACAATTACACGCTTAATTAGGGCATCTTCCAAGCTCTTCAAATCGCACCTGCCCACAAATTAATCAGCACAGGCACAATTTCTAAACCAAAGATCATTATGCTAATGCTTAGCACAGACATGAAAAGTGCAAATACCTTAAAAGTTCTGAAGTAATATTAAGATGGAATCTAGATTTCTCATCCTTAATAACTGATGAATCTATCTCCTCTCCCTTGGCAAAATCAACATTACCGAGATGAAGTATTGCAGCCACAACCCCAAAAATTGCCTCCTGAAACAATTGTACTACATCAGATCTAACCGGACAATAGATGAATCAAGAGTCAACCAAATAAATGCCAAGCCTCTTGAGATAAAGGCAAAAGCAACCTGCTCTTCCTCACTGATTCCAACTATATCCATAGCCCTTCTAGTGGCGAGATACTCATGTGCGTCATTGACTCCATCCAGCTCATAACACTTTGACTGATTCAAATAGTGGAAAGTTTTGGGGCTCCCTAGTTTATATTTCTCTATGTCCTGCAAACAACTTAAAGAAATTTAACTCAAGCACAAATAAACAACCAGGAACATCATTTAACCGACACGGTAGCAAAGTTCATGATTTAAATGAAACAAAGGAAGAAATTGCAAATCACCTCAGTTGGTGCAGCACATAAAAGGTAAAAACAGTGGTAGTTTCTCTCTGGATCAGAAATTTGGCAAACACGAGATCTTTCAAGCAGATAAGTCCTAATAGCTGCCCCAGATATCCTCCCATGTTTGTCAAATTGGATTTCCACAAATTTACCAAAACGACTACATTGACATGCCCAAAAAGCAATGATGAAACAACATTCAATGTTCATAATTATGAACCAACGCAATATTTTCAACAAATGGCATGTAAAAATTTATAAGCTTATCTGTACCTTGAATTGTTGTTTCTGACTGTCTTGGCATTACCAAATGCTTCAAGAACTGGATTGGACTGTAGCACTCATATCAAAGAAAGGAATGCAAATTCAGAATCATTATCATACACAATATGATAAACAAAATATGATGAATATTTTAAAAAAGAGTACCTTTCAAGTTAAATCCAGCTTACCTCCAGAACTTGCTGTTCAACTGTTCTTCCTTCTACTCCAGATCGCCCTCCCAAGTGAGCAAGATATCTCATAAGCATTTTTGTTGTCTCGGTTTTACCAGCTCCACTTTCCCCACTGACCAGAATTGAATTGCTTTTCCCTTCATTGATCATTGCCCTATTTTCTTGCACCATGGCATATAAATAAGAAAACTCTATAAGAGCACGCAAGAACAAGAACAAAAGGATAGAGCTTCATATCACCTGTATGCAGCATCGCCAACTGCAAAGACATGAGGACTGAGTTCTCCAAATACAGCTCCTTTATACTGTTCCATCATGTGAGTGTCATACAGATGAGGCAACCTTTGAAACGGATTAACTGCAATCAAGATATTCCCGGTGTACGTCTGCAAAAATATAGCACAACTAACAACCATTAACACCGGGAGAATAATTTAGACTTATTACACTCAAGCATTGTGCCATTATTCCCATGGTATTAGGCTCGTTGTATTTTTTAAAAAAAGTTTTTTTGTAACTAAGATAAAAGAAAAACTAAGCCTCGGGTACGATGAAAGGAAAATTAAGCCTCAGGTGTGAAGCTCAATTTTTTTTTCCTCTCATTTTTGGAGTTAGTATGTTGTTCCTCTCCTTGAGAGGCATTTCATTTCTCCTTTAATGAAGGCCATGTCCATTGTGCTGGTGTAAAGGTGGTTTTGTAACTTCTCTCATTAAGACAGCTCCATATTGGAAAGATATCCATTATCAAGCCAGACTATTTCAGCAAGACCAAGAGATCAATCACCAACTTAGTCCGGGCTATGACCCTGTTCATTAAGCTCACTTTGAACTTGTAATGGAAGCATTATGTACTCATATTTTGAATAAGAATAAATGATATTTCAGCTTGATAAGGAAAAGGGGCAACTCACATAGATTTCATTCAGTTCATATCTAGTAGCCAGATTTTGCAAAACTCCAGGCTCATGCAGATATGAAAGCTTTGTCATATCATCCACACCTCCAGGAGGAGCTTCATTGTCCTTTGGGAAAACTTTCGACATATTTGCAACAACCTTAATCAAAACCAAAAGCCACGGAATCCTTTGTCACATTTCAATATGGCATTTCAATAACTTTGTAATAATAGAAACATAAGTCTCATGTATATCTAGAACCATACATACAAACATTTAAACATGTACTGAAACGTCACAACACTTACAGTTTTTCCAAGTGTGGTACTGACATGAACTTCATTTCCAGCTATCCGTGTAACTTCACCATCAACCCATGCAAAAATAGGATCTTCAACCCATACATGAGACCCAACAATTATATTGTCTGGTGCAGCCTGGAAATATAAAGGCAAAAAGAAGCAAGTAAATAAGGAGTTTCTGATCCCCAGAGCAAGAGTAAGGACTTGAATGCAGGAAGTAGAGCACAACAAATCTCTCCCTGACAAGTCCCAACTAATGGCTACTAATCCAAACTAACTCTCTGAACATCAATACTAAAAATGGGAATGGAAGGATTTTGGTTCTAAACCCCTTATCCTCAATGTCACAACTTCTGTATCGAAATGTTGAGGTCGTGAATTAGAATTGGCTTCTTCAAGAATGATCATTTGGCCACCACTCATACTCTTAGCACTAGGCCATTTCCTAACAACCATAACCTAAACCACCTATTTAAAAGGAAGCAAAATATGAATTCTGTCTATCAACTTAACTTGCCTGAAACACCAGCTACTCAGCGTTAGGCAGTTAGCGCAATTCAAGTCAAAAACCAATGAATATGCCTGTCAATACTTTAACCTTTTCTATTTTCCTGTTTAGCTTAATGTATCGTCCAAATCTCGCTTAAGCATTATAAGGATATCATCTCCACAGAGAACTGTCCAAAGTACTAATCTTCAACTTTCAAAAACTTAAATTAGAACAGTCAAATGAAAAGACTGTAATAAGGAAATGGTTATTCCCTAGTCATACGAAGTAAACCCAAATTCAACCCAAGTTCTAACTCGTAAAGAAACAAGCAAAACAACAACAAAATTCCAACAGAAAAAAAGTGCCATGCCTCTATTCGAATGTAACAAACAAAAAAGACCCTTAACACTACGCAATTTGCATAAGTATTACAAGAACAACAGCAGATATACAAGGAGAAGGCAGATGGGCATAAGAAAGAATCATGCTTTCTGCTTCCAACTTACCATTCGATAATACCAAAGAAGCTGGTCCTCTCAACTCATCCAACAAAGATCCTTCAGCTCTAAGATCAAAGCTTGAAGCTTGAGCCAGTCAATAGATTCGAAATTCTCAAATTTCAAAAACTAAAAATACACACAACTCCCACCCTCTCCCTCCCTTTCTCAAGAATAATGCTTTTTATACCAAGATAAACCACACCCAACAATAAGTATCTCTATGAAAAGGTTCTTTTGATTTTGGGTCTGATTCTGTATCTTTTAGCCTTTGGATGTGTGAATCTCTCACAAAAGAAGGTCTTTTTGAGTCTGATTTTGTACCTCTCTGTCTCTCTCTATGATTGTTTGGCTTATGTACGTGGGGACACAGCCAAAGAGAGCTTCTTTACTCTTGTCTCTCTCTCTATCTCTCTAAAGGGGGCTTGAGAGCTTCTCTTGAGAAATGGAATTTTCAAATTAAAAAGAAAAAGGAAACAGACAGTCATTGGAACATCATTATTGACTTATTAAGCTTACTCAACTTAAGTTTCAATTTCTTTATTCTAAACTGGACATGTTTTCCCAATTAATTACATAATACCCTTTTCCTTTTTCTTTTGCCTTTTTTTAATTATTTGTATGACATTCAAACAATTTTTTTTTTACTTTCCTTATTTTCTTCCAAATTTTCTTACCTTTCGAAATAATTTCAATTGAGAAAAGCAACATTTTAGTTAATTGGGTAATTTTATCATTATTTAATTAAATATGATGCTTTAAATCAACATCAATATTCTAATTTTATTTTATCAAACAATTAATATCTAACCAGAATTTAAAAAAATTAATTTCAATAAAAATCAA
>JAOQMQ010000005.1:3767072-3778009 GCA_027563845.1 Erythroxylum subrotundum | reverse complement strand
TGATTAAAAAATTCAGTTGATTTAACCGGTTTAACTGTAAAAATCTTAAACCGTTTAATTTTTTTGTTCTACTTTTATTTATCAAACAATTAATATCTAACCAGAATTTTAAAAAATTAATTTCAATAAAAATCAATGATTAAAAAATTCAGTTGATTTAACCGGTTTAACTGTAAAAATCTTAAACCGTTTAATTTTTTTGTTCTACTTTTAATTTTTTGATTCAATTTTTTTAATAATCCTTGTTATTAAAAATAGTTTATATTTATTAATTAATGAGCTATTTTTAAAAAATAATAAATTTTTATAAATTGACATAGATCAATTAATTATTATTTAACAATTTTTTTAAATAAATTTTAAATTTTTTATAAGTAAAAATAATATCTTATAATTATATTTAAATTTTTTAATTTTATTAAATTTTTAACTAATTTTTACGATGTTATGGTTCTAATCTTAAAACATTCATAGATATTTTAACTTTTTGAACATGATAGATCTCGTAATTTCGAGACATCCTGTGGCTGTATACGTAAAAGCATAGTGCTTTAGATATCCTTTTACGACAAGGCAAACCCTCCTTGCTGGCATTTTTTTAATATTTATTTTAGGTCCAGAGTTTATTTTTATGCATTTCAAAAAATACGAAAACTTTAAATCGGTTGACTAAAAAAATTAATTAAAATGAAATGAAACATAACATAAAATTCTCCGTTTTTATTATATTTTGTTCTGTTCTATTTTATTATAAAATTTTCTATCAAACAATGAAAGTGTATTACGTTTTATTACTAACTCTTAATCAAATAAACTTAAAGGGTTCAACCTGACCTAACTTTAATCGATTATCATGTCTAAATTGAATGAACTAAAGTCAAGTTATTTTTAAAAATTAAACATATTTAAATATAAATTTTAATTATGTAATTAGAATTTTATTAAATTTCAAAATTACGAGTCAAACCATTTTATAAAAAAAATTGAATCGAACCAATAATAGGTTGGACCCGACTCAACTCCAACCAATTATCGGATCTAAACTGAACCCACTAAAGTCAGATTCGACCCGTTGGTACTTCTAAGCTGAACTAAACGAAGCTCAACTTTAAGAGTCGCGATCCTTAAACCCTCCCATTTACACACAAAAGATCTCCCAGGGTCACATACAATGTCCACTTCTTCTTCTTCACTTTTCCAATCGGCCCACCTCCATTTTATCACCGCCAAACCTGTTGGAGACCACCGCAGAACAACCCGTTTCATCCCAACGATCAAAGCATCGTCGGACTCCTCCAAACAAACGACGACTAAAACCACAAGTACTGGCTCTTCGAGCAAAGGTTGTAACATTCGTGACTCTGCTCGCTTGTTAAACCTCAGCAATCCACAGCCAGACCAAAACTTGACGGCAAAGTACGTGCCTTTCAACGCTGGACCCACCTGTACGGAGTCGTACTCTCTCGATGAGATCGTGTACCGGTCGCAGTCCGGTGGTCTTCTCGACGTTCAACACGATATGGATGCACTAAAGGCCTTACCTGGATCTTATTGGAGGAACCTTTTCGATTCTCGGGTTGGGAAGACCACTTGGCCATACGGATCCGGGGTTTGGTCCAAGAAAGAATGGGTCTTGCCGGAGATATCGAGTGATGACATTGTGAGTGCTTTTGAAGGCAACTCGAATCTGTTCTGGGCAGAGAGGTTTGGTAAACAGTTCTTGAGTATGAACGATTTGTGGGTTAAGCATTGTGGGATTAGTCATACTGGTAGTTTTAAGGATTTGGGAATGACTGTTTTGGTTAGTCAAGTGAATAGGCTCCGGAAAATGAATAAGCCGCTGGTAGGAGTTGGTTGTGCTTCCACCGGAGACACGTCGGCGGCTTTGTCTGCTTATTGTGCCTCGGCGGGTATTCCCTCCATCGTCTTCTTGCCTGCTAATAAGATATCTATGGCTCAACTTGTTCAACCTATTGCTAATGGGGCTTTTGTGTTGAGTATCGATACTGACTTTGATGGGTGTATGCAGTTGATAAGGGAAATCACATCTGAGCTACCTATTTACTTGGCTAATTCATTGAATAGTTTAAGGTTGGAGGGGCAAAAAACAGCTGCAATTGAGATTCTGCAGCAGTTTGATTGGGAAGTTCCTGATTGGGTGGTTGTTCCTGGAGGTAATTTGGGGAACATATATGCTTTTTACAAAGGTTTTCACATGTGTAAGGAGTTAGGACTTGTTGATAGGATTCCTAGGCTTGTCTGTGCACAGTCGGCTAATGCAAATCCTTTGTATCTGTATTACAAATCTGGTTGGAAAGAGTTCAAACCTATTAGGGCAAATAGTACATTTGCATCTGCCATTCAGATCGGTGATCCAGTTTCTATTGATAGAGCTGTTTATGCCTTGAAGAATTCTGATGGGATTGTTGAAGAGGCTACTGAGGAGGAGTTGATGGATGCTATGGCTCAAGCAGATTCTACTGGTATGTTTATATGCCCCCATACAGGGGTAGCGCTGACAGCATTGTTTAAGCTTAGGAATAGAGGTGTGATTGGTCCGAGCGATCGGACTGTGGTGGTCAGTACAGCTCACGGCTTGAAGTTTACTCAGAGTAAGATTGACTACCATTCTAATAATATCAAAGATATGGCTTGTAGGTTTGCTAATCCACCTGTGAGTGTCAAGGCTGATTTTGGCTCGGTTATGGATGTTTTGAAGAAGTATTTGGGCAGTAAAACTCCAAATTTTGATTAGGAACCTTTGCAAGTCATGTCGTGTTAGTCAAGGTTATTGCTGTTTTAGGCATGGTTGTCATTGTTTGAACTTTTATTTATGGTATTGAAAGTTTCTCCTTAGGATTGAAACTGTCTGAGCTCAAAGCTTTTAGAAGAGGACAAACACATTTGAGATACCATTTCCTTTCTTGAACTAATGAAAGTTTTTATAACTTGTTTGTTTTAGATGTTCATTGTGTTCCATACTAACTGCTGCTGCTGTTATTATTTGAGCATTTCTGTTTCTTTTCGCCATCTGTTTCTTTTCGCCATTAGAATGTTTTGGTCTTCCGGGATCTAGGGCTCCCATTCCCCAGCATATCAAACACTTTGCATAACCAGTGAGCTTGATGTGTCTTGGTGTAGTCCCTATATTATTCTGGTTAGAGCCTGACAAGTTTTACTCATATGGATCAGCTCCTTCTATTATTTAACTCTGCAGATTATGTTCCTTCCTGGCATTCCTTTCTTTTCTGATTTGAGTTCCAATTTGGCTCATCAGAGACTCATGAAGGAAAGAACTTTCAGTCCTATCTTATTTGAAAAATGATCATTAAGTAGATAAACTGTTGAAAAGCTTCATCCCATTGAGTTTCATTATGGGCTAAACTCATACTTACTAAAGCTATTTTGTTGTAAGAAGCCCAACTCACTACTAACCCAAGTTAGAAAATCTTCAATCAGGCTCCAATGTCTAAGTTTGGAGCAAATCAGCCTGATTTTTCATGATTGATCAAATTTGTTTTCAGACTTGACCTAATTTGTCATCTCTAACTACAACCTCTTGGTCGAGCTACAACATCATTGAACCTTATGTTTGTTTAGGCTTCAAACAGGCCCCAAAAACGTGGGGAACATTATTTGTTTACACAACTCAAGTCCTATTCAATACGTTTTAGTGTAGCAAAAGACACAAGTTTAGGTAAGTTGGCAGGCAAGACATTCATTAACTATATTGATCTTTGCAGTTTTGTTAGCTACTCTTTTGAAAATGCTGCAGATATGGTGGGACTGTTAGCTTCTCATGTGAATCCATAGATTGATAAGGATTAGAAGCAAAGCATAGACGTTAGTTGGAATCAAGCAAGGTGTGTTTAAAGCATAAAGCAAGAATGAATTTTTCATTAGAATTCGCATTTCGGATTGATTTACGTACAGAGAAATTCAAGCTGGTAACAATGTCTTCCGCAAGCCAAAGTTGCTTATACACAATTTGTAAGTTAGATGGTCTGGAGTTCATGCTCAGCCATGACTTGACCATTAAGGCACTAAAAGCCATTAACTTCAAGTAAAATACATATGATTCACATGGCACGACACAGCATAGACATATCTATACACTCAACTACCTACTCCTTTGTCCGAAAATGGTGGCCCAATTCCTGATTCAAGACACCTATGATCCAAAATCAAAATGTTCGTAACGTGTGATTGGTCAAGAGTGGAAACGTGTTTTGTTGTCTAATAATAATTATTGTTTTACGGACTTAATTATAAATAATTAATATTTTATCCGTTGATTTAAGGCATCAATAAATATAATATTTAAAAATATCATTTTCTTCCAAACAAGATCGCAAATCTCAGCCATAACTCCAATCATTACATACAAACATCTCTAACTTCCCCTCGTAAGCTTCTGAAAGAATGAAGCTGTGTTCTATACAAAAAAGCAAAAACAAACAATTCCTTGTATAATTCAAAAGGTCTCTTTAGATTCCTATGTGTTTATCTGTATGTCAGATCAACAAATCCTCATTGAAAGAAGAAGATTGGACTATAAAATATTAAAAATTTGGAGAAAAAGTAAAGTCAATGAGAGCTCAAGAACAGAAAGAACAAGAACAGAGAATCAGGTCTAACTTCTCCCGTCTCCTTCATTCACTGAGCTTGGTTCTATGCCAAGATTTGATCTACCCTTCACAGAATTGATCTTCTCCAACATCAAACCAGCTCTGATCCTTGCAATGAAATTATCAGCTTTGGTGTTCACATCAGGACTTGGACAGAACAATGCAGCTGTCCCTCCACCGTCTGCCATTGGACTGTCACTTGATTCTTTATCTGATGGATCTTCAAGGTTGTCATAATCGGGTGACCCACTTCGCGAACTATTGAAGCTTCCGACCCTTATGTAGTCACCTTCAACTACAAACCTCCAAGGTGCCATCTTGAACGGCGGCGGAGGGGGTGGTGGTCGTATCGGAATCAAAGGTGATGCATTGCCACTATCGACGTTCTCTTCAAGGGTGGTGTTTGTTTTCACCGGCTTTGGTGGTTTATTTGACGTGACTTGAGCAACTTGGGACTTGGTTTTTGACGCACGAGATTGAAGTGGTTGTGTGACGGTAAATGATGGTGGGGGCGGAGGAGGCGGTGGTGGCACTGAGTGAATTTTCTTGGTTTTGCCTCTTTTGGGAGAGAAAATGTTTTGGAAGAAATGTGGTGGCGGCGGAGGCGGAGGTGGCGGAGGTGACGGTGTTATCGATGTATGCGAAGTTTGAGGATGATCAAACAAGCTCGCAAGATTTTCAACACTCTTTTGTCTCTGCTTCTTTTTCTTCCTTGTCAAAGACACCAAGAAACTATCTTTACCTCTCCTTTTCTCATTTTCGTTGAACGGAGGAGGCGGAGGGGGAGGTGAAGGCGGCGGTATATAAATGTTCTTAACCACTTCCAAGTTTCTATATTCACTTCGTTTCTCATGATGTCCAAGGTCATGGTATGTTCTCTTCACTTTCCTCTTCACAACTTTGGAGATAGCCCCCGAAAGTGGTGGTTGTGGAGGAGATGACGGCTTGGTCGGCGGCGGTGACGGTGGTCGACGGGGAGGAGATGGATTTTCAGGTGGTGGTTTATAAATAACTTCCTTCTGCTGGCTAATCACAGGTATATCTTTGGTATCTACACCTTCTTGTACTGCTTCCTCATTCTTGCTGGATTCTTCTTCTTTCTCTGGTGGAGGATCGCCATGGTTGATCTGATAAGAGCTTGAAGCTCCGTAACTATGAAGATGGGTATCATCATAAAATCGCCATCTTTCTTCGTTCTTGATCCAGTTGGATTCCTGACGTAGATCTGGATAAGAGCTGAAGCTTCTCAACCTGCTCAAGCTGTTATACGTTGTTCGATCTTGATCGTACCATGTACGAGGTGTCGAAGGGTGCGACTTCTGAGAATCTTGTCTCAAACCAGACAGGCTCTGGTCTCCATAAAAACCTGCACTTTGGCTGTTGTTGTCGTCGTTGTTGTTGTTTCTGCTGAGAAATCCGCAGACAATAGCGAAGAGGACAAGAACAAGGTTAAGTGAATCCCAACCTTTCTTGATCGAGTGTGGTCTAAAGATTTGAGAAGTGAAAGATGTTAAGGAAGGAACAACAATGAAGATTAAGACGAAAGCTATGACTACTAAGGCTATGAGCAGTAGGCCAGAGTTGAGGAAGATGGAGGAGGAGAATGGGTTACTCCGGCGGCGGCGACCACGGTGGAGCGTGGTACTGGTTTGGAGCCAAAAGGGTGGCAACTCTTCCTCTTCTTGCATTGTATTGTAGATTGTAAATGTTTGTTCTTTTACCTTTTGAGAGACTTTAGGTTTGCTTCAGAGCTTTGGCTTACTATATAGTAATGCACAAAATGGATTAGTTATTCAATTAATTAGTATATAAATAAGTATAAATAAATAAATAAATATAGGGTGAGGCTAAGCAATCCTATACTTATCATATTGCAAGAAAACGGTGGCATATACCACATGTTGCTGACTGTCATTGTAGGAGTGACAGCTATAGCAAGAGCAATTGCCAAGTAGTCCTTTAGTTTATATTTCATAAATTAAATTTAAAATTAAAATTAAAACTAAAAACATTATTTTGAATTATTTAAAAATATGTTAATAGTAATTAAAATTTTTAAAAAGTGCTAATTTTCAAGTTATTATAATATAAATTATTATTAAAATTGACATAAATCAACTATATAAATTCAGTGATATATATAAATAACTCTTATTTAAGACGGAGAGTCTTGAGCAATTTATAAAAGTTACTTCTTTGTGATCAGTCATGAAAACAACTTATTTATAGAAATTATAAAAGAAAAGTTGCATACATTAATGGCCTTTTTCTTACTGTTACAAAACAGAAAGTCTTGTGCAGTCTTTGTATCTTTAAATCTTTTCAAACTCTGCATTTAAGTGGAATACTGATTGAGTTGTTATATTCACTGATAATTTCTAAAAATATGTTTAAAAATTAATATTAATTGATATTTTATTTAGATTTTAAAATAATTTTATTTTTTAAATGAATAAAAGTATGAAAAAATAAAGTGAAATTGTTAGGATCTGTACTCTCAATGATTGTGAGAGGAAAGTGTGCAGATAAGTGGTGAAATTTGTTGACCATACCCACTTTGGCTTTGTGCAGTGGACTGACATTTTTTCTTTTTTTTTTTTTGTTAATAAAGAAATCTGCGGTCATTATTATTTGAATGCACCTTAGGTAAATTTTCGGATTGACATGTTAACTTGCAAATTACATTAATTAGACAAGTTCTGTACGACAGGCTCGATAGAGAGAGCGCAAGTAAGGCGAATCGAACACAGGACCTTTTGTACCTATGTCCCTCCACTCCACCAACTCAACCAACCCCTAGGGAGCTCTGTCTTCTCTTTAATAGAATTATTAAATTCATATAATAATTTACAAATTATTAATTACAAATTAATTAATTGATAAATTAATAATTTAACTTTTTGTAAATTTTAAGATATTCGATCACTATCTTTAAAATTAGGACCCTATTTTATTGAAAGTTGGTATTGTTCCTTAAACTTTTGTCAATTGAAAGGTTTAATGTAATTTAATAATTTATATTAAATTATAATTATAATAATACGTTTTACTTAATTTGTAAAACATAAATTTGGATATTTTAACATAAAATTGATGCATAAAGAAGGAAAAGCAAGCCAGAAAGTGACTTTGTGGACCAAATCAAACCACGTTTCGATTTGTTGCATGTCTTTATCACCTCTTTTGCTCTTTACCTTAAAACGTGAAATTGGACTCTTACACAGAGAGGAGACAGCTATTTTTTTCTTTTGGTGCAAGAAATTAAAATTTTCTGAAAAGGAAGGAACTGTACATTGGTGTGCAGTTAGTTCTTGACAGAAGCAGGACATGAAATCAAGGTTTGAACTTTCCCATATAAAGCTGTTGTCTTTTGTCTGCATTATCGGCACTATGCTCATAGCCTGCCTCATCTTCACTGGCATTGCTTGTAACATAAATTCAGGGAGCGTCTATACTCAACCAAGAAATGCCAGTTGAATAGCTTAAGACACTTGTGCTTGCATAAAGATGATAATAAACCGAGCTAAAATCCGAACTCTCAAGTAAACCCGAGTTGAAAGTTTGTTTAGAGGTTAAACTGGTCTGAAAAAAGTCAGTTTCGATAAATTTTGGATGAGAATTCGAATTACATCACTTCAATCAAAATTTTAAAAAAGAAAATTTATTAAGATTGAGATCGAATCCAAGTTTAAGTTTTACTAGCTTAATTGAATGCAGACCATTTTACCAACTCTAATAAGTATACTTAGCAGACAGATGAATCTGCTGGTTTTCTGGAAAGGAACATGTTCAGTTTAACAACACAACTCAGATAAGAGCCTGTGAGTTGCTTCAAAGTATATGGTATCTTTTAGTTGGCCAACCTGGAAACTCTAAGCAGGTTAAGTAACAGAGCATCATCAAGTTCCAAGATGTTTGAGAAAGTGACCTTTACTGACACCATCAGGGTGCTTTTCCAACGCTTTCTTCTTGGTATACTAGGATATAGCTTCTTTGGGATTCCATGCTCATGTGAGGACCGAATCACTTGGCAGACATTGATTTCAGGAAATCTTTTGACTGGAGTTGATATATGAAATCTAGTCTAATTACTCCGAACTATTTCAATAAAATGATGTTATTATAGTACCTGACCTAAATCAAAGTTGAATTTAAGCTATTCAAGAGTCATATTAGATTTAATGGCGGCCTAAATCTGGTCGACTCTTTGTCATTCATATTTTTTACATAGTTCTTGGACACGTCTGTTTCATTGCTGGTTTTTCACATAATACGCATTTGAAATGGTTCCAATGATATAAAAACAGTTTCTGACATAGAAAAGATGGAATACATTTGGCAATTGCTAATGGTGACGAGGTAGAATCCATGTGATGATGGTAGTGGCTGATGCAACATATCCAGATTTCTCAGGTATGCTTATGCAGTACCGCTTCTGATATAAGTTTCAAGATTCCAACTTTATGAACATTCACTTAAATCATATACATTAGCATCTATCGGTAATAACATTGATTGATGGTGCATTAAATATCTTAACAATTAGGAAATCAGCACAAGAAACACCATTTTGGAAATCAGATATTCTTTTGCTTCTGTGAGCTCTCCAGCAAATCAAATCTAAGTGACGTTTTCTTGACTGGCTATCCTCTTCAAGATTGAAGTGAGTTGCAGTCATTCTCACCGCAACTCGAGCCTTCAACCTCTCGAGTAAATGGACTCCTAACAGAGCTTGCGGCTTAGATCACCCTCTTTTGTTGTCCCATGCTATATCAGTATGTAGATCACAAAACATAAACATTGACTACTTGAACATTAAGGAGATGATCAGAACCTGTTCATCACTTCTTGTCCTTAACTTTTGACAAAGTAATTGATTAAGGGCCTAATATAGAACTAGAATTAACTTGTGATCCCAAAATTATGTATTGGATTCCTAGTTCAATGATACTAACAAAGGAGGAAGTTTCATATATTCCAACCAGTAAGTTTCAAACATTCCATCCACAAGTGGTGAGCAAAAACACTAGCTATGGTCTCACTGTAGCTGCTGCTTAAGCCAATTAAAGATTGTCCTTTCTGATAGACAGGAAGCATCTCCATGAATCTAGGAACTTTTGTTTGCATAAGAAAACTCTAGCTATGATCTCACTGTAGCTGCTGCTTAAGCCAATTAAAGGTTGTCCTTTCTGATAGACAGGAAGCATCTCCATGAATCTACGAACTTTTGTTTTCATTATATTATTTGGGCTATTTACCAGAACTGATAACATCTGAGATTATGCAGGATTATACATGATTTACATAAACTTTCTGAGTTCACAGTGGAACGAAGTTTTTTCAAAGTTAAACTACTACTAATGCATACTTAATCGGTCTCTTTAAACTTGAAACTACATCATGTGTATTACTTACAGGACAGGGGATTCAGTACTTAGAATTCAGATAGACAGATACTCCTTCTAGCACCGAGGTTTTGTTCCAGGGGAAGCATAGTGGTATTACTGATGGGAAGGGTTACAACAGAATAACAAGTATAATGATCAACACAGCTACTGTACATACTGAAGCCTGCAACAATCAATAAATTTTGGAATTATTGGCAGGAATACAGGATAGGACCAGTTGTCCCAAGATGAAGAACTTGAGCAATGATATAGATGAAAATATGCCAAAAGACCAACAAAAAGCCCGAGAAACCAAGAATCTTCCCACATTGCATGAGACAAAGACAAGTGTATCTCATGCACCCACAATTCACTATAAAAGTAATCAATATTCCCAAGAATGAAGTTGCTTCTTACTTAACCACTTTATCTCACAAAAATACTACATTTCTCTAGCTTTTGCTGACTTGATTGTGAAAGGCCAAACGCCAGAAAACATTCCAGCACTTGGTTTTACATGTCTTCGAAAAGGAGCTCCTAAAGACAAACACATGATAACCCTTACATAGGATTTTTGAGCTCAGACCAAGGCACGTAAAATTTTGGAGTTCAGAAATCCATACATATCAAGCAACACCCTCTAATTCAACCATATATTAGGTGGATGTCAGAAGCAGATATGTCTAAACTGAAAACATTTGATCCAAATTGATGGACTACCAATCCATAATCTAACCTGTTGCTGGAAGTCTATACCAAAAGAATAAGAATTATGGAAGGATTATGCTCCCGGATGGGGACATTAGCTGCTTTTGCATGAAAAGGTCGCTTTGATTTTAAAGGGATATAAGCATATAGAATAACTAGTACTTATAATTTGTATGTGTTAGGAACCAAAATCCTAACACAGATTCAGCTCAAA
>JAOQMQ010000005.1:3725246-3766972 GCA_027563845.1 Erythroxylum subrotundum | reverse complement strand
CCTCCTCTGTCCCCCACCTACACCTTTTATTCCCCCTTTTCTAACTAACTAACTAACTCAGCAACAATTCTCTCCAAATTACCGATCTGCCCACCCCCTTCTCTTCCTAACGTACTACTGATTTCTACGAGTCTCAACAGTATGCCATCTATATTGAGATATGGAGAATTATTTGTTCAAAGATCTGAAAAAGTCGGCAATTTGATGTATTGCAGTTTACTGGATCCAAAGGAAAAAGCTGATTTGTGTGGGGATATGAAAAAACATCTCAAAATTCCGAGGAATTATAACCAATCACAGCAATGACCTGTTGCTCTTCAGATTTCAACAGTCAAATCACTGCTTAAACATTTCTAGAACATAGATAGCAAGTTCTGATTTTAGAGTGAATGATTAAACACAAAAAATACCAAAGCAAAGAGCACTTACTGCTATTGCACATGCACCAAGCCCTATCACAAGTTCTGATTTTACAGTGAATGATTAAACATAAAAAAATACCAAAGCAAATGAGCAAAGAGCACTTACTGCTACGGCACATGCGCCAAGACCTGATCTTTCTCTTGGATCTTTATGGTAGTAGCCGCCAAAGTAGAGAACTGTAGCAAAGTACCACATACATGGGAACACAAATCCCAGCAAGAAACTGCAGAAAAATTGGTACACTCGAGGATGAGAGAGATAGAGATAAAGAGAGCAGAAGAGAGAGGCAGGAAAACTCACGAAAACCATCCTATTCCACAGCCGCAGCAAGGAAGTGGTTTATCAAAAAATCCAAGCTGAGGATCTTCAGCATCTCCAATGGGAATATATTCTCCTTTAATGCTATCAGCAGCATCAGCCGAGTGCCCTGCATTCAGCAAGCTACCTCAGGCAACTTATCCAGATTAAGCTTGCTTAAAGGACAATGTAGTTTGAAGGTCCTCTGAACAAGACCAATTAATATAAATAACACTCTACAAATGCAGCTTCTCTTGACTTGATATCTTAACCAATTTCAAGTTATAAAAATTTAGAGTCATGTTACCAAATATGCATATTGCTACAAGGAGTTGAAGGTGTGGAGTACCTTGATCCATGTCCACAAGATAACACTAAAAGCTGGTATCGACAGCTTCTCAGTCTATGTTTTAGCTGGTCTGCAAGACAAAATATGCCATTTTACTTAAACAAGCATGGAATCTAATGAACTGTGGAAGACATCTCCGGTTAAGTCAGCAATAAAAGTGCAATAAAGGAAGCAAGGAAGAATATTGGACCAGAAATAAATAAAAAATCTGAAAGATGGATTAAATCCAACCTCCTGGTTTCTAAAAGTTAATATGTTTGATCCCTACAAGAAAACAGGAAGCATCAAACATTTGCAAATATCATAAGGAAAGACCATCACCACTAACACCAATATCATTTCACATACATAGCCACAGAAAAGTTGGCAGCAAGCAAATTACATATCTCAAGAAAGAAGAATGGTATCAAACTGAAAAGCATCACAACCTCATTTCATTCGCCTGCATCGATTACTGTTTGCATTTAAAAGTCAACGGTAGAAAACATTCAAGCCCCCCTCAAATGGAGCAACATATATTAGCACATCCAAGAAAACAAAATGAATCATGCAGACTTGGATTCCTTCAAGTTGCTACAAAGCAAATAATCTGGTTGTAAAGGGTAATTCACAAACATTCCCTGAACCAGAACCTAGACAAACTGCAGTAAATTGACAAAGGTAGTTTCTAATAATCAGATTCAACTCTCTAATATGGTAGCACATAGGAGGATATCATCGCACATAATATAAGGTAGCAGAATCTATTTAGCAAATAAGGCTATAAATCTCTTCAATATAAAGCAGAGAAACACGCTTAACAAGATGGTAAACTCAATGTCAACCTACGAATATATAATAGAATTCAATAGTAACCTTTGTATTCCAAAGAGACCGAAAACCAGTAGAGACCAGAGACCACATTCACATTGCTTACAAGTAGAGAAAATGGTCCAACCAGGAAACAAAGATCGATATACCAGATAAGAAATTCCACAGAATCAAGAAAAATATTCCTTTCTCCAAAATATAATTATTGACTCCACATGTTACAAAGAGACGTGAGAACAGCAACACCAGCGAGTGAACCTTTCTTCGCCAGAATTTGAATCTCAAAAGAAGTTGTATGCACGTTTGTATACCTACAGGTCTCCAAACCCATAAAGATCGGTCCTCATTATTCGACATGTCAGATGGAAGCTCATTTGAACCAGAACAGTAAAATCACGCAAACGGACTACATAAAGAACACAAAATGTCACTAAAGGCAGAAAAAGAGCTAAGGTTGACTGGTTAAGCGAATCATTCAGTAACCCTAATAACCAACGGATTCACAAATTCTCACAAGTCTCAGCATAGAATTACCCCAAAACCTGTCTACAAATGAAGCTTACAAGGATTAAGGAAAGCCCACCAATCGAACAATACCAGAAACAAAACTTCACCAAAGAACAATATTTTAATCACCCAGAAACAAACACAAAGTCCAACAAAAAAGAACACCAATTTCCCCCAAAACCCATCACCAAAAGGACAATGACGAATCCAAATTCGACTGCTACTGCCCACAAAAGGATACTATAAGAACCCTTACAAAGCAGAAAAACAAAGGGTAGGTGCGGCGAGGTTAGAAGCTTACCGTGATTAGACGAAGGCGCTAATGGGTATAAGGGTACAGTGATCAGATAGCTGACCACTGATGATAGTATTAAAGGAAAAAACTTCCCTGGAAAATCAAAGAACAAAAGCATAAAGAAGCAATCTTTATTCTTCCTCTTCCTTTATTGTGTTAGAGGTAAGGGTAAAGGAAGCTTCTTTCTGGAATTTTAATGGTGAAAATAACTCTTCTTTTCGTCTAGGCGCCTCAAAGAGAGCTTTTACGTTACCTGCTCTCAGTTCTCGCTCTCGAATGTCGACTGGGAGACCAAATAAATCTAATTGCTCAGTAACAATATTTTTTAAAAATAAATTTAGAAATTTAAAATAAGACTAAAAATAAATCTTTCATCATTATTAAAAATTAAAGTTTAGTTAACATTTACATTTTTAAATAAAATTAATTTATTTAGTTATATATATATAAACTAATTATTTTACAAAATTTAAAAACTATTAAAATAAAATAATTCAAAATTTTACAATTTTAACTAATTGAATCAATTAAACTTTTCAATAAATTAATTTGAAATTTTTGTGAACTGATTAAACTGATTCAATACTGTTTAAGAAAAAATGAAAAAGATAAAGCATTGGACTAATTGGCACCAGTAATGTCATCAAGTTTAGTTTGATCAGAAAGCTTTTGTCTTTCTGGTTGTTGAGCAAAGTCAAACTCCACTCTTTGTTTTCCCATGTCATTTTCTGTTTGGTTACCTAGAAAGCGAAGCAAACATGATAAATTGGAAGAAAGATCACTTCTTTTCGTCTCTTTCCTTAACCTTAAGGGTATGGGAACTGTTGTAGCCTTCCAGGTCCAAGCTGTGTTTGGTAACAGTCCGCGGACATTTACTTCCAAAGCAATCAGCTCCTACCGGTATTGACATCATATCATACCAGATACTTCTACCAGATTGTATCGAAAAATTTCTGTTTATACCAACTATACTGATCGGCACAAAGATGAAGGTTAAAACCGAATCCAGTTCCGGTACAGTCTAGTGGTGATTCAGATAATCTTTTACCAGCAGAGTCACAATGGAAGCTTGCAAAAGCACTCGTTTAAGAGCAAACTGGCAAGTTGATCCTTGTCAGTGAATACATTTCTGAGTATATATACAAGTAAACTATACATATGTGCTTATGAAGTAAAGGGATATGATTCATTTGAAGTGTGACACACACTTTGATCTTGGAAGTTCAAAAAATAAGAACCCTGTAAAAAATTTCCCCATCACCCACCAAGAGGACGAACATAAAGGTACACAAGCATAAGAATTCGGATGATAGATATCAAAAACACATTCGATATGGCATTCAGATACACTTAGCTATATAGTACATGCTAGTTCTATTCTTGTACACACATTAAGCCCATAAGAAAAAGGAATGGACTGAGCTATATATTTGATTAGAGAGAATTCTTATACTAAATTATGGTATGTAAACTCAAACCGGGTGATGGGAGAAGCCAAACTTCAAGTTTTGTTCTTAAACTTTCTTTGAGCTTTCAAGTCCACCACAATCACAGAGATGTTATCCTTACTCCCCTTTTTCAGCGCAAGCATGGAAAGGTGATCCGCAGCTGCTTGTGCGGCGGGATCTATTCCGTTCCCTCTTTCGCCAAGGGATGTAGCTCCATTCCTTTTGTGCCAGAGCAGAATCTGCCTTCGAGCAATTTCACAGACTTCATCATTTGACATGACATCCCATAAACCATCACTAGCTAAGATAAGGCATTCATCATCTCTAGCTCGAGGAACAAACATGACTTCCGGGTCCGGGATGATAGATGGTTTCAAATATTTATCACCTATTCAGATACAATAAATCATAGGATAAGTCTTCAATTTCTGGATCAAATTCCACTTGAGCTTCAAGATACCTTAAAAAGATTGTGGTGACATTGAAAATCAGATAAACATAAGCTTAAACACAGCAATCTGCAGTAATCTTTGCTTGTTATTAGGATATAAGTTTAAAATTTGCCAATTGTCATGATATTACTCAGTTAAGCAAAGATTGACCTTCATGACATAAAACAAGTACACCTACCAATGGACCGTGACATTGCAAGAACGCCAAAAACTCGGTGCCCATTCCATTGAATCACCTTGCCTCCAGATGCCTCAATCCTCGCATACTCATCTTCTCTATTTGGCTGGGAATAACAAGAAGGAAAATAAGTATCAGCATAAATCAGCATCTACTATTAGCACCATCACGTTCTTAATCAAATAAAAAGATAAGACTTACCTTATGATCAACTGATAATGCCATTGACTCTTTCCCACGATAAAGTACAGCTCTTGAGTCACCACAGTTTGCAACAATTATGTGGGATGAACAGACCAGCGCAACGACAGCTGTAGATCCAACAGTTTCTGGAGCGATAGGCTCACAAGAGGAACCAGAAGTATCGCCTTCAATTGTGCTGCTACATTTTCCTGCAATCTCATCATCAACCTTGCGAAAGCAACTAGTGAAGGCTTTCTCCCACTGCATCTGTTGATTTCCCCATAAACATCCATTAGTTCGACTGTTTTTTATCTTTATGATCTCTTCCACCAAGGCCTCGTGGATTCTATCATGACAGTAATTAGCAACCTGTACAAGACACTTGTTATTATGCTGACATGTTTTACAGTCAATCCAATGATAGATGACATCGAAAATGACCCAATTAAAACAAATGACAGATGGATCAGGAGATGCTATAGAAGAATTTACATCAATGATCAACCAATAGTAAGCCTGTGTAGCTGTCAAAGTTTGACTAGGAATAAAACAAATATTTGGGACCTATAGAGGTGACTACTATAAAAGGAAACCATATAATGCTCAAATCAGGATCAGGTTAAGGCGGGTAAAGTATCTATGACCAGTTTCTATTCAGGAAGCCTCCAAATTTCAGAAAGTTCTTCAATATGGGAGTAATTAAACAAATAACCAAAAATGTAAATCTACCTGGGCGCCTCCATGGCCATCATAAACACCAAAAAAGTGACTAGTTAGATGTGTCAAACTCTCGCTCACCCCATCTACAACATGATCACCAATCAGCATTTGGATAGGAATTTTCACAAACTGCGGAAAAGCTGAAACAGCATCTTCCATTTCTGATCTTCTTCCGCAGATAGATATGCATCCCCAAAGAGGTACACAGTCAAGCTCAAAAACACTCCTTGTTGTTCCTCGATCAAGATTCTTCTCACAAGGTAACTTCAGAACCACTGCAGATGCCTTCAAGTCAGAGCCATCAGAGATCTCTGCATTTGGTTCTACAGCTGCAACAAGGAGTTTGGCCATTGGCACCTGCACCTCATCTGATGACTCCACAATGATAGCTTTTGCAAATATCTTACTATTTTCAATTTCACCAGACTTTGGCAAGCTGATTTCAGACCCTGTCTCCAGTAGCAACAAATCCTTGTTGATAACTCCATCACTTTCTTCCGTGACCGATAGAACTTCATCATCCTCGCTCTCCTGCATTGTGACATCACTACTAATTGAACCACTTCCATTCTCAGGCAGCATGCTCAATAAATCAGTCCTTCCAACAGTATTATCTTCTTGTTCAGGCAAAATCAAGAAGTTTGCTTCACTTTTAATATTATTACTACTTTCCAGTTCTCTGGAATGAGAGTCTTCAGACACCACCTTAGTAGGATCAGATAAAAAACTTGCAGTTTCAGTTACAAGCTTTATTCGTGCAATTTCAACATGAGTTGAAACCCCTGAGTTATCACAAATAGAATTTCCTAAACTAAGCGTCATTGCAACTGCTGGAGACATCTCTTCCATCAACTGCTCTCTCTGCACCCAGTCACCAATTATAACTTCCAACCCCCTAACCTAGGACAATCTACTGATTCTCATCCTCTTCATCTCCTTCCAACACTGAACTTGGGATAAAGCTTGCACCTTCCAACAATATTTCTTCCATTTTCAAAATCCAATTACCCACCACCACCCTTTTGATTCAGAAAATTTTACAGGGACCACTGAGACATTGGATTAAAGATGCATAAGGATCATCAGATCTGGCGGGGAAGACGGATCCAACCTTCCAACTATGAATATTTCAAGCATCCATTGTTAGCCTGTCTTATCCAAATCTCCAGACAAAGTCTTCACCTCCGTGAAAGAGCCATCAAGGCAACCCAAATCCTATTCCAGCGCCACCAAACCGTTAATACGAAGAACACAACCGAAAAGTACCAAAAATCAAGCCCTTATGTATGAAGCAAGGAATAGGATGCAAAATGGACCGCAGGAATACAATCTAGGAGAATAAAAGACCAAACCTTGCAAATCATTATCAAAAGAAAAACCTTAAAAAGGTGCAACCTTTAACACATAGAAGATGGCTTCCTGGATCTAAGTCAATCCATCTAAGTTTCTCGCAAAAATTATGGATCTATCTTACCAACTTCAAAAAAGATGCAGTATTCCGTACAACATAAGAGTAAACAACAAATTTCAGGGAATGACACTCTCATGATCCTAACCCACTCCAGGCACGAATCAAATCATGCATATCAGAACAAAAGATTGCAGGTTTTTTACCAGTTGACACAGAAAATCACTGGAGCTTGAGAATATGGTGGTGATTTAAGACTTCTTTCCCACAAAGATCTTTCCTTTTTCACTCCCTGAGTTCCAAGGTAAGGTAACAAAGAAGATTGGATGTAAGTAAGAGAGAAAAAAGAAGAACAAGAAGAGAGAGGCGACAGAAAAAGAAGGAACTTTTGTGGAAATGCTTCTACTTTAATTTTTTGGGATTTAATTAAAATTTATTTCCACCGCAATATCTCCTCAACAAGACACGTATACATGTTATCATTTATAAGGCTGTCTGAAAATGGTGTTTAGGTTAGGGGGTGAGGTGAGGATAGTGGTTACATGAAGACAAGTCCTCGTGGATTTTTCATGAGGCAAACTTTGAGGAGAGACACGTGTTGTCTAAGACTGAAAAAGTCCACTTGAAGAGCAATAATTGTCTCTGTACCCACGTGGTCCAATGGTTTCTATCTGTAGTAGATCCTTCCTATCCTCCTCGTCGTCCTGTTCCTACCTAGTCTCCTTCCCCCTCCTCAACCCACCAGGTGACCTGTTATTTCCATTTTTTCCCTTTAAGGTTCTTGTAGTGATGACATTGGATCGAGCGGCTGTTTAACATAACGATTTGGTCCTAAATTTGATTAGATTTGAGTAATTCTATATTTGGTTGAGATAAATATAAGTTTTTTCTAAATTTCAAAAAATAAAAAAAAGTTTGAATACGAGTCTTAACTCATTCAATTCAAATCAAATCCGTTAATTTCAAATTAAGGTAGGCTGAATTTAAATACAAATATTATTTTTACTCTATTAAATCACTAAAAAGATAAGTTTAGAGTCAATTTCAATTGAAATTAATATATAAAATTTAGTTAATTAATGAACAATTTTAGATTTAATTTGAAATTTTTAAGTTTAACAAAAAGTTTAGATTTTAAGTTAAAATTTGAATTTGAGAACTTAATTTAATAAGATTAAATTTGTATTCTAACTAACCTTGAAACCTAAATTTTAACATAAAATTCAATTAGAGTATAATTTAATTTGAATGAACAAAAAGTTTCAATCATTTTTTTTTAGAAATGGAAGAACCACAACCGCTATCCTTTAAATGTACAATGGATAAATCTTCATATTGATGTAATAACCTGCAAACCACACCAAGTGGATATTCCGCATTAGACAAGCTCTGTACAATAAGTTTAATCAAGATAGCGTAAATAGGAAGATCCATCTCAACTTATCCTTAACCCTACTCATTCCAATATAGATATTTATGAAACAAAAGCTATAACTTTTTTAGGTTTTCAAGTAATAATTATAAATAAAAAAATTATTTTTTGGTCAAAAGGGAACATTTTGTTGAAACAATTTTGTATTAGGCCGAATCTACTCGACCTTAAATTTGAATTTGAAATTTGGATTTGAAAATAATTAAAATCCATTTAATAATAATTGTCAACCCTAATTTTCAAGTAATGATTTTTTCTTTAAAGGCTGCTTTTCTAGGTAAAAAGGAAACATCTTGCTTGCATAGACATTATGCTTTTTCTTGGTAAATAAAAAAAAAGTTCTTGAACTTGAGAAATTGTAAAAGAGTATTAAAAAGGGATTAAATTTTTTGTGCCCATAATCCTGTGGCAACTCTGTTCTAGACGATCTTATCCACATAAATATATGAGACCTAAAGACATATATAAATAGGATCGTCTCAAACAGGATTTACACAGTATTATAAATACAGAAAATCTTATCCCATTAAAAAGCAATATGATCATCTCTTAAACTATAAAATTAAGAATAAGTGCTTTATACTCATCTTCCCTGCCAATGGGTGTCTTATCCATATAATAACCAATGGGATGGCAATAACTTGTCCAGATTGCACACTTTGAAGCTTAAAACTAAAAGCATGAAGGTGCTAGGTTGGGCCACCTTCTTCTTCAACTATAAAATATTTGAGTTGTATTTAGACCAAACTTAGTCACATGATTAAAATTAAAATGAGTTATATTTTAGTTAAGTTTTAGATTTAGGATAATTTCATACTTATCTTTAAAACATTAAAGTGTAACACAACACTATAAATCAATGATTAAAAAATTCAACAAGTCTCACATGATGCGGGATTGTTCGTGGGTGCAGGTGCTTTGGCGGCAGTTTCCCCCAACAGTGGTGGATACGAGATTTTTCCAGCAGCCCGAGGACGGGTGGCTGTCGTGGAACCTGATGCAACCCGCTCAGGTGCATCAGGAGGCGTGGGCCACGATTTTTGGAGTCGCTTGTTGGTTCCTTTGGCAATGATGTAACCGCAGCCTGTTCGAACCTCATTTTGCCTGGCCGGACGAGGGCTCCCGCATTATCCTAGATTATGTGCAGTGGATTGCCCGTGTTAGGATGGTGGAAACCTGTGTTTTCCCCGCACAGGGCGTGCCAATGGGTACTTCCATAGGGTGGACTAGGCCTCCAGAAGGATGGGTGAAAGTAAATTCTGATAGCACGGTGCACCCGGGGACCCACACGATCTCCTCGGGGGTCTTATTCGCGATTGGCGGGGAGGGTTCCAGCGACGCCTTGGTAGAGGAGCACCCCTGGCTGCAGAACTTTGAGGGGTTCACTCGGGCCTTCAGTTTGCGTGGGATCTGGGCTATCGTCGTGTTTTGGTTGAAGTGGACTCTCTCGAGGTCATTAACATTCTCTCGGATCCCACAGTTCTCCTCACCGAGGTTTCTTTTGTGGTGACAAGCATTCGGCAGCTGCTGGCGCGAGAGTGGACGGTACAGATCCAGCATGTTTATCAGGAGGGGAACTAGTGCGCAGACAGCCTCGCTCGCCTCGCTCTGGAATGCTCCGCCCAGGCCTCTATTTTCTCCACGAGCCCCCGTTTGGAGTTCAGGAACTTCTCCGCCGAGATGCCATCGGCGCTACTTACCCTAGAACGCTGACTTAGTTTGCTGTTTTGCCCTTTGTACACAAAAAAAAATAATTATTGTTGTTAAAAATTAATAAATTTATTAATTAATTGTTCACTTTTTATAAATTAAAAATAAATCAATTTATTTTTTAATTAAACTTCAAATTCTTTAATAAATAAAAATAATCTCTTTTAATTACATTTCAAATTCTTTAATTTTATTTGATGTTTAGCCAATTTTATGATGGTATAATTTTCCGGTCTAGACTAGGGTATCTACCGGCGAATCCAGTAACTAATCCCCTTGCTAGTTTGTAGGCACCTCATAGGATGGGACAGCTGACCTAAGGATTTAAGGCTGCTCCATACTCAAAGCCCAGAATCGAACCCCTGACCTTTAGTTAAGGATGGATGAGTCCCTTCCACTCAACCACACCTTGGGTTAATGACGATATAATACTAGTTAAATCTTTTAAACCTTAAATTTCTTATTTTACCGACTTAACTTTCAGTTTGATTTTTAAAACGTTACTATAAATAATAATAATAAATACTTTAAACTTTTTAGAAAATGGCTAGTCCACGACAATGCCTGTATTCAATTGACAACTTCTAAAATTATTATCAACCTCTGCTATGGGCCAAACGAGAATGTTGGGTTCTTCAATGATTTGGAGTCCAATGAGTTCTTCTTTGTCTCTCCGTTTATGGAATACACTCTTGTTAGATTGGAAAACCATGTTTTAGTTAGGGTGTTTTAATTTTCTACCAATTAAATATACATAGGATCTTTTCCCACTCTCATTACCTATTTTCACTCTAAAATATAATATTTTTAAGGAAAAAATTATTTATTCCATAATTAGTGTTATAAATAATAAAATTTTTTAGTTAATTGTGACGACTGCTAAAAATTTTCAATTATCTACTATATACGTATTCATTTCTCAAACAATTATTAATAATTTCATAGTTATTTTTTATTATACTTATTAATAATAAGGTCCAATGTTCATTTCTCAAAAAGTCTTGTGTTCAAATCCTCTTCTTTATGCTCTCTTGATTGAGCCTGTCGTACAGGGCTTGCCTAGTGCGGAGTACCCAATTGGCCTGATTTGTAGGCTATTGTGTCAATCGGAAAATTTACCTAGTGTACATCCAAAGAATAGCGATCATGGTTTTCTCTGTTTTTAATTTTTTTTTACTGTATTTCAAAATATATTATTGTTTTTTTATAACCCTAAATTTGGTCCGACTCAAACCTAATTTTTAAATAATTAACATATTTCTTACTAAATAGTTGAATAAATATTATCATAAATAAGTTCTATGAACCATCATGTATTTGTTAGACTAACTAAAATTACCCTGGAAGACGAGGTTAGCTACGAATCATCCAACATTTTATCAGAAACTCTCCCAACCAACTTTGGTTTTCGTTACAGATATTGTTGTTTTGGTTTGTCTGGTTAAAAGAGACAACCTTTGAAGACAAGTAGTAGAACATGACACTAAACAAAACAGGGGTAGGCCAAAAAACTAACTTCGTAACAGCTTTTTAAACTCCCTTTTTTTTTTTGAACTACAGTTGCAGAAGAAAAATGAGTTTTTGGAAACGGCTAACGTTGGTTTTCCTCGTCATTTGATGTTCCATACTTAGTAAAAACATGTAACAGACACGGGTTTTGGCAGGTTTTGCATGCAAAAGTTTAAAACTTTTGATTCTCATCTCTTCCTCTTTGTGCTTGAGATCATAGTTGTTCTTGCACCCCCAGGCTCTGGCTTGGAGCTGCCAATTGTGTTTTTACAAGTAACCTTAAATACCCAGTTCGTTGATAATCTTGAACAGGTCTTGAATTTACCTGGAATGGCTTTTAAACGATTGACGTTCAGAGAACAATTGAAACCTCTGCAGTTGCCTGCAGAGACAGGAGTTCCTGTCATTGCAATTGATAGAGACAAGAACAGCCAATGTGCAGTCAAATGGGCAGTAGAGAATCTTTTAGTCAAGAATCCTCATTGTGTCCTTCTTCATGTTCTAGGCAAGACATTGCATCAAGGTCTCTATTGTCCTTTTATGTTCAGAAAAATTACTGTTTATGGTTATATATTCGAGAGTAATTCCTGGTAATGCTTTTAAAGGTCACTTTTTGTGTGAAATGGTATTGCAGAGGATTTCAATGATGTATCTAAAGAGGGTCGTCTTCCAACCGCGCAAGACCTTCATCAATTCTTCCTTCCCTACCACGGGTTATGTGCTCGAAAAGGGGTGAGTGCTACTTGATTGTCGGATTCCTCCATAGGATTAAAAACCTTGTGATTCTTTTGATTTATATAGAACTTGGTGCTAGCTCTTCTGCAGATTGATTCTGAGAATCCGACCTGAGCAATCTTAGAGTTCCAGAACTTTGCTCAGAAGAAAGCATCTGTTAAACAATTCCACATCTCTTTATTGCAAAAGCACCCATTGTTATTGAATACAGACACAGAAACTTCTGCAGAAGTTAGATAACTTGGTATGTCTTAAGTCTGTTTATTATCTTCCTGATCACATTTATTTGACTTTTGGGATTCAGGTTGTAGCCAAGGAAGTAGTTCTTCAAGATTCCGATATCCCGAATGCACTCACCGAATACATAGTTAGGAACTCCATTAGTGCTATTGTGGTTGGTGCTTCCACCAGGAATGCTTTTATAAGGTCTCTCTATTCAACTACCTGCATTGACATGGTGCAGTTTCTCTTCTGTTTCTGATGGAATTTCTCTTCATCCAGGAGGTTTTGGAACCCGGATGTTCCATCTGTCTTACTCAAATCTGCTCCAGAATCATGTGCAGTCTATGTCATATCGAAAGGAAAACTTCAAACTTCCAGGACACCAAAATATCTTCCATCACCTTCCACACTTCTTGTTACCCCAAGGCCACCTCAAACACCAGGAAGTAATGCTCATACTCCTTGTAAGACACCTGTTACCGAAGCCACTACTACGAATGTGATCCGTCACAATCTAGAATTTCCTAATCCTCCAACTGAGAGTCAGACATCTGAATATATCCCCAGGTAAGTTCCGAGGACAATGCATTTACTTTCCAATTTCTTAACTCTTGAAACATGCAAATGTTTTCCTCTCCTTCCTTTCTGATTCCCCGGAATGATCACAACAAAGAACATGCATCGAACAGTTGAGCAGAATGGAAAAGAGAGGAATTGTATTAAATTCCCATAAATGGCTTCGTAGTTTCTGTTTACTTCAGTTATTCATGTGTCAAGAATGTTCTTCTATGTCATGTAATGTAGGTTTTGTCTGTAGTGCTCAATTGCATACCAATTCAGCTTTCTCTATGCTTGGCACCAAGTGTTTTGCTCTAAGGGTAGCTGCATTTGATTGAAATGTGCAGAACTAATTATTTCCAAGGACTTTGGGGAAGTGAAAGTTCTGGCAAACAGTCTACAGAGGGAAACTATGCTTTCGATCAAATGGTGTCATTTGACAAGGACAGAATCAGTAACAAGGGCATTCCAGCAGTTACACCAACTAGTAACAAGGGTACATCGGCAAAAACATCAACAGGTAACCAGTCAACAGAAATGCTGAACAGAGATCCCGAATCAGATACCGCTGATTTATCTGGTCCAGTAAGTCTGCAGTTAACTGATATTTCATCTGGAAGTTCTGACTTCCCAATCGATTCAGCAAATTCCAAGAGCTCTAACTCTGCAAATAGTTCAGTAAGTATGATTTATTACTCAAAACCAATGCCCATGAACAAAGAGTACTAATGCACATAATGGTTAGATGTTTTGTTGAATGATCAAGGTTTCCGATGTTTCGATATCCCGTTATTTTAATGAATCAACTCACTGTCATGAATTCTCCACTTTGGCAGCAAATCTTGGAGGAAGAGATGGAAAGATTAAGGCTTGAACTGAAGCAATTTATGCAGAAGTATAACTCAGTTTCTCAGGAAGCTGCTTTGGCTGAACTTAAGGTGAATATAAGTACATAGCTAAATTAGTAACCCAACTACTTATGAATCAATTCAATTGCTAAACACATTTTATGTTTGTTTCCAGGCCAGGGAGCTTCACCCGTTGCAGACACCGGGACAGCACCAATTAAAGGAAGCAATGGTGGACAAGGAGCCGGCATTGTTTCTAGCAGAGAAGGAGAGGCAGAAGAACAAACTTTCCATTGAAGCAGCAAAAATGACACATCAGCTAGCGGAAGTCGAAAGACAGAATGCAGAAGGGAAGGCCAAGCAGCAGGCACAAGAGAGGATAAAAGAAATGCAAGCTCTGGCGAAGAGAAATGTAAAATGCAGGATATACACCATTGAGGAGATAGAGGATGCAACAGATTGTTTTAACATCGAAAACAAGATCGGTGAAGGCGGATACGGTCCTGTTTTTAAGGGTGTAATTGATCACACTGATGTAGCTATCAAGGTCCTGAGACCAGACTTCTCACAGGGACAGCGCCAGTTCCTGCAAGAGGTACTGCTAATTCTTTTGTTTAAGTTATCGGAATGTGGTTACAGGGAAGCATAAATTCTGCATTGGACTACATTCACCGATAAGAAAAGAAAGAAACAAAAATCAGGCCTTTCGAAGGATATGATCATATAAGTTGGAGTCTTTTGGGAAGATGGGTTCCTTTTCCTTTCTGAAACGTACAGACTATCTGAGCATTGCATTGACAATCTACCTTCAGGTTTGCTCTCCTTTTTGACAATTTATTTGAAACCACTTTGTCATCACAGGTTGAGGTTTTGAGCAGCATAAGACATCCAAACCTGGTAATCCTGCTTGGTGCTTGCCCCGCATATGGATGCCTTGTATATGAGTACATGGACAAAGGAAACTTAGAAGACCGCCTGTTCAGGAAAAATGACACTGATCCAATCCCTTGGAGAGACCGTTTCAAAATAGCTTCTGAAATTTCCACTGCCCTTCTTTTCCTCCATGAAACAAAACCAGAACCGGTGGTGCATCGTGACCTGAAACCTGCAAACATCCTCCTAAACCGTAATTGTTTAAGTAAGATCAGTGATGTTGGTTTGGCTAGGCTAGTTCCACCATCTGTAGCTGACAATGTCACTCGGTATCGCTTAACAGCAGCAGCTGGTACTTTCTGTTATATCGATCCAGAGTACCAACAAACCGGAAAGTTAACTGTCAAGTCAGATTTATATTCATTAGGTATACTGCTGTTACAAATTATTACAGCAAAGAGTCCGATGGGTCTATCCTTCCAGGTTGAGCAGGCCATTAAAAATGGGCAGTTTTCAGACATGCTTGACCCAGCAGTGACAGATTGGCCTGTAAAACAGGCTTTATCACTTGCAAAACTGGCATTGAAATGCTGTGAATTGAGGATGAAGGACCGGCCAAGCCTCGGTTCAGTCATTGTACCGGAGCTAAATCGGCTCAGAGATTTTGCATTGGCAAGTAAAGCTGGTGAGCACGAGCCAATCCTGCTGGCTTCCTGTCCTCGTGACTCAGATCCACTAGTCCACACTGAAACTAATCAGGTTAGTCCAAAACTCGGATAACTGGATGAACAAACCTGGAAATTAACTCTTTGACAACACAATTTTCCCATTTTCTGTTACCGCAACAGTAGCATACATATATTCTGTCTTTTCATTAATACAGAAAAAATCTCAAAACTTCCCTGAAAGTGCTTGGCATACCTTTATAATGCAAAATCAGGGAGGAATGGGATCCAATTCTAACCCCGAAATCGAAAATTCCAACGTAGATCAAAGCGAAAGACGGGTGGCAGCATCATCTGAAGACGATGACCAAACTGTGGAGCTTTAAGCATAGAGGTCCTGGAAAAGCTAGTGCCCTTCCACCCAGAAGCAGCAGAGACATTGCAAAACCAGATGCAGGCCACTTCCTAGGCTGCTTCTCATCATTTGTAAGCTGCAGTAATGAGCCTAATCTTCCAATCAGAAGATTCAAGTCTTTCTCATGATTAACCCTGGAGTTCCTGACAACATAGTTCTCCTGTCTTATGGGACCTGACCATCAGCAACATGTGTTTCCATGGAGATACTTTCACAGAAGACCAATCTAGAGTTCTACAAAGTAACAGTTTCAGCTGACTTGCTTTCTCTTGTTTTGTCTTCTTGCTTGTTTCACGTAACAGATTCAATCAAGTTTCTCCAATGCACTGAGCGTCCGACCTGAAATAAGCTAAATTTATAAAATTTAGATTAGATTAAATAAAAAAATCAATTCTATAGAAAATGTGAGCATAGAATTTTTTATTATAAAAAAATTATTCGAACTTGTTAAATAATCATTTTTATTTGAAAAAGAAATTGGTAATAAACTTTAATGCTTACTAAACATATTATTAAATAAAAGATATTTTATAAAACTCTATTGGATAGGTAGTCTCGTAAGCTAAATGTAACAATTAGAAATTAAGGATGGAAAACGGAATATATTTAAGTTGGCGAGAGCTGGAAAATAGAAAGTGAGAGATTTAAATCAAGTTCGTTGTAAAAAGAATAAAGTAAGATAAGTGCTTGTGGATGAAAATGACATCAAAAGAAGATAATAGAGATACTTCTATAATCTTTTTAATGAAATGAGAAGATAATATCATCTTGGGTGATCTTAGTATGTCTGACAAATATGGTAACTTCACTTGTTGTCAGCAGATCATAAGAGAAGAAATCAAATGAGCTTCGAGAGAGATGAAGAGTGGAAGGATAGTAAAACCTGATGAGCTACACATAAAGGCGGGGAAGAGCCTAAGAAAAGAAGGTCTTACTCTTTTTTTTTTTTTAAACGTTGTCAGATGCGCTCAGCGCATATTATTCATATCCAAAGCTAAAACGTCATACAGAAAAGTGGGCGGGCATACCCCCCATTCAAAACCAGACATAGAATTGGCCGCTCTAGCTATCATATGAGCAACCTGATTCGCTGGTCTCTTGACAAAAGCAGTGGAAATAAACCGATGCTCGTTAATAAGAGCTTTACAATCCTCAATAATCATCGACAAGTAAGAAGGAAAATTTTGTGTGGATGTTAAGAAATGTGTAATTATTTGACAGTCCGTTTTCACACAAATGGGGGCAAAAGGGAGGTTCTTTATCCAGCTTAGTGCTTCTCGAAAACATAAAGCTTCACCTATTTGAGGATCCCTCCAGCCTGGTAAAATCATTAGCTTGCCTCCACAATTTAATCCCTTGCAGTCCCGGATCACCATTCCCAATCTATAAAAACCAGAAGATAAAAGCTCCACATCCACATTACACTTAAAATTATTCGGTTGTGGAGCCTCCCATTTGGATGGATAGTGTTGATTAGCCAAAGTATCGAATGAGTATAAATTAACACATTAATCCCTTTCTACAATAATAAAGGAGACGTTCAAAATTGTAACAATTATAAAGACATTAAATTATTCAAGTCACCGGTGAAATTATGAGAGAGGGCGATTGAAAGGAGAGTGAGGAATGATGCACTTATCTTGGATAACTAATTTAGTTTCATGCTAAGGTGGTTTATGATAGAAGCTATATACATCCTTAAACGATTAATAGAATATTATTGGAAAAGACAACGAGATCTACACATGACTTTTATTGACTTATAAAAAGGCTTATGATAGAGTACCTAAGGAAGTCATGTAGAGATGTTTAGAAGGTAAAGGAGTTCCTATAACCTATATATATGTTATTAGAGATATATATGAAGATGTTATAATTAGAGTAAGAACGATAGGAGGAGATACAAAATATTTTTCTATTAATATTGGGTTACACTAAGAATCCTTATTGAGCCTCTTCCTATTTGCAACAGTGATAAATGAGTTCATCAAAAGTATCTAAAGGGATGTACCTTGATGTATATTATTTGTTGATGACATTATTTTAGTGGAAGAGATCAAAGATGATGTCAAAGCCAAATTAAAATTTTGGAGGGATACACTAAAGTCAAAGGATTTTAAATTGAGTAGGATTATGATTGAGTACTTAGAGTGTAATTTTTAAGATCATAATGTGACATCTAATATCAAATAAAGATTGTTTTAAGTATATTGGATCCATCATCTAATGCAATGATGAGATAAGAGAAGACATAGTATACTATATCAACCATTCAAAAAAATATAGTATACCGTATCAAATTAGGATAACTTAAATGGAGGGTGCATCAGAAATTTTATGTGAAAAAAAGATATTAATAAAATTAAAAAGTAAATTTTACCGTTTAATAATTAGGTCAATCATGCTCTAGGAAGCTGAGTGTTGACATATTAAATATTTGATAGTTATAAGTTAATGGTAATAGAGATGAGGATGCTCCATTAAATGTGTAACCTTACAAAAAGAAATAAGGTCAAGAATGTAACAGTAAATGAAAATTTGACAGTGGCTAACATTGATGATAAATTAAGAGATACAAGATTTAAGTGGTTCAGACATGTTAAGAGAAAATGTCCTAACATCATGGTAAAAAATGAAGAAGATTGTATTTATAGACTGTAAAAAAAAGAAAAACAAAAAATAATTAAAGGAGGTGATCAAGAATAATATGACTTAACTTATAATTGAGGATTTGACTTTCAATAAAAAAAACTTTAACAAACTAAAATATCAGCAAAGAATATTATATAAAATTTTTTTTTTTCATAGTTATAATGTTCCTGTCATATTTTATTAAAATTTACCTACACATTTATGTGTATTCTGTATAAACGTATGAATAAGATTTAATGAATAGAGTTTTAAAGTACACTTTTAAAGTAATTCAAATAAAAGCATTTTAAAGTACACTTTTACCTATTCCACACGCCGATTTTATTTTTATTATTTCCATATTTAAATCTTCAGTGACATAGATAGAAGTTAGAACCCAAAAGCTTTTAATAATAATAACACGCTCGCTCTCTTTCTGTAAAAGCTAATGGCTCACTCTCGCTCCGATCACCAATCGGACGCGACCCGGTCACCGCAAACGAGACTCTACAACCCTTACCAAGACCTGAACTTACCGGCCCACAGTCTCTACAACCTCCCGACTTCGCCGGAGTATCTCTTCACTGAAGAATCTTTCCGGCAACGGCGTTCCTGGGGCGAGAACTTGACCTTCTACACCGGCTCAGCCTACCTCACAGCCTCGGTTGGCGGGGCCTCCGTCGGTTTATTCTCCGCCATCCGCTCTTTTGAGCCTGGTGATACCTTGAAGCTGAAGGTGAATCGGATCCTGAATTCGTCAGGGCATTCAGGTCGGTTCTGGGGGAATCGAATCGGAGTTGTTGGATTGATCTATGCGATGATTGAGAGCGGCGTCGTTGCCTTCACGGATAGGGACGATGTGTGGACTAGCGCGGCGGCTGGGTTAGGGACCGGGGCGGTCTGTAGGGCTGCGCGTGGAGTGAGATCGGCGGCTGTCGCCGGAGCTCTAGGAGGATTGGCAGCTGGAGCAGTGGTCGCCGGGAAGCAGACGTTGAAGAGGTATGCGATGTTCTGAGGAAAAGAAAAAGTGAAAGAGATTAGAGTGAGAGAGATTGGATACTGAATTTAGAAACACAATAAAATTAGGGTTTCATGATTTTTGTGTTGCTAAATTGCATTGATTTTGACCAGTAGTTGTATCTGCGAAATATGAAGATTGAAACTTTGCTAGAATCAATGAAAAGTTGAGTAATTTGATCGACTTGTTGTTGGAGGAATAAGATTGAATTGAAATATTGTCGATTCTGTTCTAATGCAAAGTGCTTTTCCCTTGTGTGAATGTATCAAAGTTGTTTGTTGAAATGCTACAGTGACTACTTTAGACTTATTTGTTAGAGTAGAAAGTTTGGGGTTTATATGTATTGAAAGTTCCATTTTTGGCTTGGATTATTGGTTGTTTCTTGTTGTGACAACTAGTAATTCTTTCATTAACTAATTTGATTATGGTTAATGTAAGTAGGAGTAGTTTTGTGTGGGGAAAGGATGATTACTTGAGGGATGTATCTTGAGTTGAGAGTTGGAGGTTTATCAATATAGGTATTGAAACTTTCATTTCTATTTTGGTTCGGTTATTTCGTGTTTTGACAACTAATAACCGTCTTCAAGTTGTACGATTGAATTGTATTCGAATCATAATCATATTGGTCAGTTTAAGTAGGCGCGGCTTTGTCTTGGGGTGCAAAATGATGGGTTAGTCTGAGTTAGTGGCATTTCAAAAGGCATTGAGGAGGAAATGCAGTTGCGGCTAGTCTGCAAGTGTCATAATTAATATAGTCCTTCTATTAGTGTTTCCCTTGCTAGTCATTTCTTTTTGTTTTGCATATAATGTTTGTGCTGCTTTCCATAGCAGAAGCAAGTGTTGCCCCATATATGGTTTGAAATTGTTGTTAGATTTCACAGGGAACTTGACATAACAATGTAGCATGTAAAGATATGTAATTAGATTACTTGCCAAAGAGGAGTACTTATTCTTATGTATAACTCTTCCCCATTTATGGGTGTGATGAAAGACCATTGTCTATATAAGTTTTATAGGGGGATGCAGTGGTTCAGTTCGAGATATATTATTAAATGGTGTTAGGCAACCTATAATGATTGAAGAATGTAGCAATGGTTATTTAGGCATAGTTTTTTCATGCATATTGTTATCCGGTATGCTTCTTCTCCTCCTTTTGATCATCTGGAATCTCAATCTCGAGACCGGAGGGGAATTCCACACCATTCAATCTGGTAGATAGAATGGGTAGATTGTCTAAATTAGTAACCACTTAATTGTGTAGAGAAAGATGCGGATACAAATATTGAAATGTCTGAAATTATAGTGAGTGCCCTGCAAATACTTATTGCATGTGTATAACGATTTGTTCTTGTGTTTTATGGATAAGACGAGCACAGGTTATAGCACTAATTACATTGCAATTCTTGAAATGTCTGAAATTATAGTGAGTGCCCTGCAAATACTTATTGCATGTGTATAACATTGCAATTCTTTCGCTAAGCTATGAAGTGAGTAATATTATGAGGCTCAATTTGGGTTGGTTTCGTCAGCCCCACCATTGTAGAGATTAGAGGAGGAGGTTGTACGGATCTCGGTAAGTGTCACGGTGACTTTTCGGATGCAACGGAACTGAATCAAATTGTGAAGTGATATTGTCAAAGTTATTGTCAATGTTATGGTGCAATCTGTCTGATTCCTGTGGCATTGCTCTTAATCAATATTGTAAATGGAACTTACCCGGCTCGAGCGGGGAGCGAGAATTAATCTGGGTGTGGATAGTTTAAAGGTGTCTTCCTATACTTGAGACCCGCTTAGGATATCTCGTGGGCAACCAAAAAAAAAATGGAGAAATTGTTTAAAGTTTAAAGATTTAATAGATATTAAATTGTTGTAAAATTATTTAAAAATAAAATAAAATTAAAAATTTTAAAATATGATTGAAGATGATTTTTAAGTTAAATATTATTAAATAAAATTAATATTATTTAAATTATTAAAAAATTATAATATTAACGTTCAACCCTTATATTATATGTATTTTTTTTTGATCTTATGCTTTATCTATAGATGATTATTTTGTTAGTATTATAACGATGTTAAATATTTAATAATCACGAAAATAATTTTTTTATAAAAATTAAAATAAAAAGTTACTGATGACCTTTTTTGAAAGCTCATCAAGTAAAGAAGCTTGTGCTATGTTGAAATTTTAGAAACTATTTTTAATTTTTTTAAAAAATTTCTTTTTTAAAGCCTGATAAAATGAACACTAATTAGGTGATTATTCAACTTTATTTTTTAAATTTGAGTCTAATTAATTAAATTTGACCAAAATTAATAATTTAATATAATGTATTTTAAATTATTAACTTAATTTAAATTATTTAATTTATATCAAATTTATGAAATAATATTTAATTAGTTCACTTACGATAATTATATTAAGTGAGTTTTTAATTTTTTTTAACGAAAATGTAAGATTTTTAAAAGATTATAAATATAAAAGGTTAATTTTTTTTAAATTAAGAGAAACTATCTTTTACAATTTTTTTATTCCTATTAAACCCAAACGAGCCTTTTAAGTTTTAACTCATTCACTGTTCTGTAGTTATAGGCATTTGCTTAATATTGAAGAGTGCGGGAGGAGGGAGGGGTAAAATGGGAAATCCGAAGCAGAAGTGGACGGCGGAGGAGGAGAAGGCGCTCTTGGCCGGAATAGCGAAGCACGGCCCCGGAAAATGGAAGAACATTCTCAGAGATTCGGAATTTGCCCCCTTCCTCACTCTCCGCTCCAACATCGACCTCAAGGTCAAGTCTTCTGTATTTGTTACTCTTAGTTTCATAATTTATACTCGCTTTTCTGTTTGTTTCCCGGCAAAAAGAAGTACTAGGGAAAGAGCATGCTTTTGATTGAATTCTGGTCTTGATTGTGTTTCGGTTTTGAAAGGTTTGATTTTTATTGATATTGACCCAGCAAATGAGTGATATAGTGATGTTTCCTTGTAAGGTGAAGCAAAATGATTCCGAGTATCGAAGGCATTTTATCTTCAAGTACATTAGTTTTTGACGCTGCCCAGATTGTGTAAGTTGTCTCATCCTTGCTATATACGTGCAGGATAAATGGAGGAATTTGAATGTTAGCCATGTTTCACAAGGCCCCAAAGAAAAATCAAGGGCACCTAAACAAAAATCTGTGGCTCCACCTTCTTTTGATGCTCAAAACTTGGCCTCTCCGGATGAATCGGCTGATGTTCTTACTGATGATCCTTCAAGTAATGAATGGGATAGAAAGAATGCACTGAGGTTTGACTAATATATTCTGACGCTGTTACTCATTTGTTCTGCCAAGAATCTAAATCTGTTGTTTCACCTTAAAATTCTTAGACAAATTGCGGTGTGCTATGATGAGAGGGAAAAATAGTCAGTTAAGTGGTCATTGGGAGTGGGACTGCATGCGCTTGTCTACAGTGAATAAGTCATTGTACTTAGATCAATGAAAGTTTCATGTAACTCTTTCATTTGTGTTTAGTTTCCAATGGTGATTGTGGAATTAAAAGCAACTGACATTCAATGTCGAAAGAAGATTGATTAGTATTGAGCTTGCAAATGGTTTTTGTTAACATGTCATTATTTCAATGCTTATAATTGCTTCTCTACCAGCTTCAATCAATGGTAGCTAAAATAGCTTCTTACCAATGCAAGAATTTTCCTTGCAGTTACTCATTACTTGTCCAATTCTTGTTAATATTTATTTAAATCTTTACTTATCAGGTACAATGCAATGATCTTTGAAGCACTTTCAACTATAAAACTTACAAATGGATGTGACATTGGTGCTATTGTTAACTTTATTGAGGCAAGATGAATTTCCCTTCATATTGTTTGTCATTGTCTATTTTGTGTTCCAAAATTTGCTGCATAAATTTTTCTCTGATGGAAATTTATGTGCTGGAATGATATCATGCCCATCTTGTAATTTTAAACCTTGAGGCTTGAGCATTATAAAACATATCAGCTCTCAAGAAAAGTAATGAACCTGAGCTTTTGTGCAGAGAGGCTGATGTTTGTGGGACTATGAGATCAATCCTTGTTATTTCTTTGAACTTATTGTTATGTTCTATGTGGCCACTTTTCCTTTCTAACATTTTGATATACATGCTGCAGCAAAGGCATGAAGTGCCCCAAAATTTTAGAAAGTTATTAAGCTCAAGATTGAGAGGGCTTGTCGCTCAAGGCAAGCTGGAAAAGGTGAAGAAATTGTTCTTCTTGCATTTTATGTATTTTGCTATTCCCTTTTGGCCTCGATTTTCTTAGGTTCACTAAACGTGAGCTCAAAGATTGCTGGGAGCACATGATGCTGCACTTATAGAATCTAATTATGTGTTGATATCAACAATTGCAGGTCCAAAATTACTACAGAATTAAGGCAGATAACATTCTTGGAGCAAGAACACCAACACCAAAACAGAAAGATATCAGACCTCGGCAGCCACCGAATTCTGGTTTGACCTTTGGTGAGATTGTGGAGGAGGCAGCAATAGCAGCAGCTTACAAAGTTGCTGAAGCAGAAAACAGATCCTGTTTGGCTGCTGAAGCAGTTAAGGAGGCAGAAAGAGTCTGCAAAATGGTAGAAGACACGGATGCAATGCTCCAGTTAGTGAAGGAGATTTACAAACAATGTAATGACCAAACTATTCTCCAATGATTAAATCTGCTTTTGTTCTGTGTGATTGAAATCTAAAGATGGTGTGCTGTTATAAATTTGGCAGGTTCACGAGGTGAAATCGTGCTTTTGGCTTGAGTTGATGGATGTAGGGTTTAGGAAAGGCAATGTTATAATCATCCAATTATGTATGTAGGCCAACCAACACAAGAGAACGGTCTACGCTTGCCATTTTGCAGGTTGCAATTGTGTGGTCGGTTCCTGACTTCCCGATCACCTTGCATTTTGTTTCTTTATAGAATTACAACCAAAGTATAGAGGTTGAAGCTGGATTCTTAATTACAAAGTTTGTCAAGTCCATTTGAACTGAATGATAAGTAACATTGTCATCAGAAGTCTGCCATTGTTGTACGTAACAGAGAAACTAGTTTTGTTTTATGTATATTGGCTAATGTATGCAATTTTTTAGCGCAAGAAACTATATAGAACTTTTGGAATGTATGTCTACGTGCCAGTTGGAATGTATTAGTATGATATATGAAATGATCATCTAAACAGAGTAAAACAAAGAAAGATTCTCCATGCAACTCACAGCAAGCTACGTCTCATCCACTTAATCATGCAATTTCTTCTTTCAGAAGAAGAAGCAGAAGACACTAGACACAAATAAAAACCTTAAAAAACAAGAAAGAATCAGCTGCCAAAAAAGTTCTTCCAACCATTCCAGTCTAAATGGTAATAATACATCCATTCATTGTTATCAAATTCATCTGCAAACTTTTGCCAGTGGAAAGAAACTTCCAAAATTTTTGTGGATCCTAGCCTATAAGAGCACCAGTCCAAGCTCTGACGCCTTCAAAGTTTGTTTAATCCGATAGTTATAAAGATAGTAGTGAAGTTTCCCATCACCTGGCCCAAATTTAAGCTCCTTCAAGAAAGAACCATTGTGCATGACATCCAGTGCATTGAAAACATCATAGTCTTTGCGTTTTGCAACAATTAGAGCATCATTCATCAACTGAAGCAAAGGAGTCTTTGTAGAAACATTGTAATAAGAGTAAGCTGCCTTCAAAGCAGAGTAGTTCTGGTTGCCAAGTATGGAAGAAGGAAGAGTGTAGAAGCTGCAGAAATCAGTGATCTCATGTGTTTCAGGGCATTCGACGACATAACTATCCACAACATTCTCCTTAGGCAAAAGCCAGTGCTCGACATCGTTATCATCAAAGTCTGGTGCGACAATGAACTGGCTCAAATATTTCCTAATAGTCCTCGTGACTGCAGGAACATCATGGAGCTCCATCTTTCTGAAACCTGGGGTAGCAGTTGCATCTGGTAACTTGTAAAGCTTAATTGTTCGGCTCATTGTCATCCTTGCACCAAGTCTAGAAAAACCAACATCAATCAGCTTCTTTGGATTCAAAGATCTATGCCAATACTGACAAGTAGATATTGGTGTTGGAAGAACAATGCCTGCAGTATAAGCTGCTTGCCAGATATTCTCCAAGTGGACTCTCCTTGTCACCTCTTTAATCATGACAGGTGCAAGTCTTTTTGATCTAAGCTTCTTATGGACACACAAGAAATTAATCTCTGCCATGTTAACAATTTCATTGCGGACTCTGATTCTTGCAGGTATGCCAGTTATGAAAGCAACTAACTTCTTTGAATTTTTGACACGAACACCAATGTGCCAACTCTTGAAATAGCCTGGAGGACGAAGGGCCCATTGAAGAAACTCCTTTGAGTAGTTAAATCTGAACATGTTCTCATCATCCTCAACATAGTTATTCGTCAAAAGGGTGTATACTTCAATACACATCTCTTCAGAGTCCATATCACAAGTGATCCATTCATAAGGGTTCGGGAGATTGTAAGGCTCTTGTTTGACTTCAGACAAAGGTGTCGGGGCTTCAATAGGACCTTCAGGCAAACTTGTATCCCCAATATCCTTGAACTGTCCAACTGGCTGGCTCTCCCAGAACTTGTGTCTCTTTCCTAGAGCAAGAGACTCTTGAACCTTTCGAGCCAAGTTATCAAGTGCAAGGTCACTATCAGAAGGTGCATTTCCATCAGGACTGGGGTTAGGAGTTTCTTCAGGTGCTCCAGAACTTGCATTACTATCAACCATTTTCAGGGCAATATCTAAAAGGACTCTGTAACAAAACACAATTCACAGAAAGCAATTCATTTCACAACAAATGGGCAGCAAAAACTTCCTCTCCATTACAAAGTTGTGTTCAACAGAAGAATCAATACAATCAGAATAGTAAAACACAATTGCTTTATCACATCAAGCCAACAATAACGGAAATATAGGTCCAAAAAATCCAGCTGCAAATTTATAGGTGCAAAATGTTTGCAGAACAAACAGATAAATGCAGCAACTGCTGTTTAAAACAAGAGAAATTGTAAGATAAACCAATTAAACAAATTAACAATTATAAGTTAACACTGCAAAATCCCAACTAACGAAAACTAGCAACAAAAATAATTATCTGCAAACTAAATAAGCAACGTAAACAGCCACACAAGTACACACAGAAGACAATGTTACATTCCAATAATCTTACTCCAATAGACCCATTACAGGATTTTGCGTGGTCTAGGCAGCGTTTGAACAGATTAAATCTCCTCACCAAAAATAAATAAGTAAAGGGCGTTCACCCCTTTCTTTTATCTTGTTCTTGTCCATTACAAGCTACCAGAATATCATACATCAAAGACTATAGACAATGCAAACCCGTATTTGCCAAAAACCCCAAGTGTAAACACCACCAAAGCTCTGACACCTTTCTAGCTCCAAAACCAATATAATCACTACCCAAGATCCGAAATCTAAGCTACCCCATATGGCGAAACGCAATACATAAAAGAAAAACACAAAACATTGAACGGAACATAACGCAAACAAGAACAAGAATCGATCTTTGAAATTTGAACCAATAAAGTACCTTAAAAACGCTAAAACGTAAGCAAATACGTAGCCTTGCAAGAATGTCTCTTTCGAGGATCTATGAGAAACCTAGAGAGAGGTGTGGTCCGCTTGCTGGTTGCTGCAACTTTAACGAAGAACAGGTAGCAAAATGGCCACTCTTGGAATCCGTGGAAAAAAGTGTGGAAACAGTCGTTGTAATTCGAGACTGTGTACAGGGGCTTTCCGGTCATGTAAGAAATGCTTATTTTGCTTGTTTAAGCCTTTAAGGTGAATTTTTAGTTTCAATTTAAAAAAAAAATCATAAGATTATAAATGAATCATATGTTATTAATATGATAAATTAAATTAAATTAAATTAAAATATTTATAATATACAACATGATTTTTACTGTTGAAATTCTATTTATGTAATATATATTTTATAATTATTTTTAAAATTAAATTAAAAATTTATTAAATCATTAGTTTATATTTTAAAATTTAATCATTTTTATTTAAATTTTTGTAATTTTAGAAATACTTTGGAATAATAAAATGTGCAAGATGTATTATATTAAAGAACTTTAAAAACTATTTAAATTAAACTTATTATTTAAAGCACATAATTACATATATATTTTATAATTTGCTATATTATAATTTCCTTATAATACTCATAATCTTAAAAGTGGAATTGTACCCTATATTATACTTCAATGCCTTGACTTTCTAACTCTTTTGCCTTTTTTAATGGAGATTAATTCATGGTCATGTCCCACCAAAACACACAAATGCTAGATTCCCCATAAATTGAGTTTTTAATTTTTATTTTACTTTTCAATTACTTGAATTATTTTGTCCTCTAAGGAAAAAAAGAACTAACCTTCTTTTATCCGAATGTTAAGAATATGCCTTTTTTTTCCTTTTTTTTTTCTTTTCTTCTTTTACAAATTACATCGTTTTTTTGTACTTCAAAGGAGTGTTTATGTGAAATTTTAATTAAGTGTTGATAATGACGACGATAATATCCCATAAAAAAAAGAGATTTAAAGAGTTCACACCTGTTTTTTTTTTCTTACAATATTTCTTTTTATATTATTATAACTCATCAATTTTTTATTGATAATCTTATATCTAAAAAAAATTTGCAATTGAGACATCTTTGTAGCATAAGTCCCTTTCAATTTCTAAGTCCCTAAACAAATCCAAGTTGGATTCCAAAATCCAAACTCTTCAACAATGTCAAATTTCCCATATTCCTACATCAACAAGGATTTGACATTTCCCATATTCCTAACATCAACAAGTATTTCTCTTTTTCATTACCAAACAATAACAAATCCCAATACAAAGGGCAGAAGTGGTAACACAGGCAAAGAAACAGCATCACCTTAGGAGGGTTCTGTTGTTAAAACCTAACAAAACATCCATACTCACACAGCACAAGTACAAGTAAACAGTCTCCTCGGCGCAGATCCGAGGAGTTTGGGATTAGAAACCTAAAGTTTGTTCTTTTGCTTTCAGAAACTCTCGAATTCTCACTCCACTCCTTAATCACCAATTTGCAGGTCTCTCACCCTTTTCTTTATTGCTCTTTGTTTGTCTAGGTTCCTTGCATTTGGTTTCGTTTAAAAGATCTGTTTTTAGATTGATTTTGATGTTTAGGGTCATGGGCCATATCTATGCTTGTGGTTTTGGGTTTGATGTGTGTGAAAGATTGTTTTTTTTTTTTTTCTGTAGTGTGGATGAGAATGTTATTGTTTGGGACCTGGGTTTGATCTGTACGTCTGATTTATTGGTAAAATTATGATTTTTTTTTTGGTCTGAAAGCTTTGTTCTTTGTTATTTGTTTTGTGACTTTCTTGGGCCTGTTTTAGTATTAGATTGAGTGGGTAGGACTTCCAGGGAACTCTTGACGATTTAGTGATTTTGGGTTGAGTTCAGCAATTAGTATTATGGTCTCCATGTTACTTTCAGGTTTCGGGGATATTGCATTTATTGCGTGTTTATGTTTGGTTTGTTCTGTTTAGGTCTTTGGTCATGTGTGATTAGTACTGATTCAGGTCTTCTATTGGTAGAAGTCTCTTGCCATATATTTTTGCACTCCCGTGACCGCACATTATGTTAGACTTGCATGTATTTGCTTATATTTTGGTATCAAATCCAGATGCAATGCTGCACCTCTGTATGTGTTGATATGTTGTCCAAGACTCTGCGCGTGTTTGGATTTAGTGCTTTGTAACGGTCAGCAGCCACAACTGTCAATTGTTTATGAAGTTTTTTGTTCACCATTTGGACAGAAGGGATAAAAATCATCATGTGATACTGTTAATGTGTGTGTTTTGGTAATATAAGCACGTAGACTCTTTTGTTAGTTCATTAAGTGCTTAAGTCCTAAGTTGATATTTTGGAGTAGCGGGCAAAGTAGCATCTGGTGTTATCTAGCGTATCAGATATTTGCACGCCCATTGTGTTTCTTCTCCGGACATTCAAACATAAGTTTAATGCTTGTCCTCTTTGTTTGGTTTGGTTGACAAGTTTGGCTCTTCTGTAATATTTTTAATAATTCTCTTTGCATTGGTGGAGGGCTTTCTTGCTACACTCTACATCTTAAATATGTCCTGGAATTTTGGATTTTATTTGTTTTATGTTTCTGCTTTGCATTGATTATGGAACCAGTGCGTTCTACCTGCTTAATTTTATAGCTTGTATTTGCTCTTTCCAGGCCATGAATGGACCTTGTTTATATGTAACATGTTGACTTGATTTGTGCAGCTATGGCAGGGTTAGCACCTGAAGGATCTCAGTTTGATGCTCGACAATTTGATGCAAAAATGAGTGAAGTGTATGTCTTGTTTGTAACTTTTTGACTCTCCGTAATTCTCAATGGCTACAGAATGTAAAATTTTTGCAGTTTGATATTGACTTTCTGTTAATTACTGTGCAGCCTTTCCACCGAAGGACAGGATTTCTTCACCTCATATGATGAAGTTTATGACAGCTTTGATGCTATGGGATTGCAAGAGAACCTTCTAAGAGGCATTTATGCTTATGGTAGGTATATCGTGATTTAAATTGTTTCTTTACATGATTCCTCACATTTAATTTTAAGAGGCATTTATGCTTATGGTAGGTATATCGTGATTTAAATTGTTTCTTTACATGATTCCTCACATTTAATTTACTCGGTCATGGGAATTTTCATATTTTCTTATTCACCCCCACGGCTGATGTTTTTGGCTTCCTGGGATATATGCAATTGTTCACTGATACTCTCTCTTTTTTCCTTTGAAGGTTTTGAGAAGCCTTCTGCAATCCAGCAGAGGGGAATTGTTCCTTTTTGCAAGGGCCTTGATGTAATTCAGCAGGCACAATCGGGAACTGGGAAAACAGCAACTTTCTGCTCTGGCATTCTTCAACAACTTGATTACAGTTTAGTCCAATGTCAGGCACTGGTTTTGGCTCCTACTAGGGAGCTCGCACAGCAGATTGAGAAGGTTATGCGGGCCCTTGGTGATTACCTTGGTGTTAAGGTTCATGCTTGTGTCGGTGGAACAAGTGTCCGTGAGGACCAGCGTATCCTTCAAGCTGGTGTCCATGTTGTTGTTGGCACTCCTGGTCGCGTATTTGACATGTTAAGAAGGCAATCACTTCGTCCAGATCATATTAAGATGTTTGTACTAGATGAGGCTGATGAGATGCTTTCACGTGGTTTTAAAGATCAGGTTTGAGCTCAATCCCAATATGATCTGTTAAGTTTCCATTTGTAGTTGTTCTCTAATTGCAGTGGTTTTGCTCCCAGATATATGATATTTTCCAGTTGCTGCCACCAAAAGTTCAAACCGGTGTATTCTCTGCTACAATGCCTCCTGAAGCTCTTGAAATCACGCGGAAATTCATGAACAAACCAGTTAGGATCTTGGTTAAGCGTGATGAACTTACACTTGAAGGTATCAAGCAATTTTATGTCAATGTTGAAAAGGAAGATTGGAAGCTTGAAACACTCTGTGATCTCTATGAGACCCTAGCTATCACCCAGAGTGTCATTTTTGTCAACACGAGACGCAAGGTCGACTGGCTTACTGATAAGATGCGAAGCCGTGATCACACAGTCTCCGCTACTCATGGAGATATGGACCAGAACACTCGTGACATCATTATGCGTGAGTTTCGCTCTGGTTCTTCTCGTGTACTTATCACCACAGATCTTTTGGCTCGTGGTATTGATGTGCAGCAAGTTTCCCTTGTCATAAACTATGATCTGCCGACTCAACCTGAAAACTATCTTCATCGAATTGGACGAAGCGGACGGTTTGGAAGAAAAGGTGTAGCCATCAACTTTGTGACAAAGGATGATGAACGAATGCTGTTTGATATCCAGAAGTTTTACAATGTGACGATTGAGGAACTGCCATCAAACGTTGCAGATCTCCTGTGACCATAAATGTTTTTTTGGTGCTTGCTGAGCAAAAACAGGATTTCTGATTTACTAGTACTATTTTTAACCCTTTCTTTTTCTTCTGCCTTTTCCATTTTGTTGTTTAGTTGTCTTAATTCAATCATCTGAGACATTGACTGTTCAATCTCAAGTGTTTCCTTCATATTTGGAAGGACAAGGGAAGGGATTGCCAAGTTCCTCTTTCAGTGCTATGATCAATGTATCTGTTACAAAAAATTTTGTTGCATCTGGGTTTCTTGTACCTTGTACCTACTTCTTACAAGCTAGGGTTGAACTCTGCAAATGTCTACAATATTTATGTTCTTGATGAAAGAAGAGCATTGAGGAGGGGAATGTTGTTCTTAGTCTTCCATTTCAAGTTGCTTTAAGCTTTTTGTTAGAAAACATATCATTCAGGTCAAAGAACACAAGATCCTGATGCTTGACATTAATTTAAAGTGGATACAATTAAAAAATAATGACATAAATAGTCATACTTTTATCAAATTAAAGGAATAAAGGGTTTATAAAATGAGGATTTATTTGATGAAAGTTAAAATTTGAATTTTTAGACTATATAATGGTTTTTACTTTTCTAAATAACACTAAAGAATCTCTTGATAGGCCAAAATTTAACATTAAAATCTTTTTTTAATATCACTTTCTAGATTATTTTATAAAAGATGGAAATTAAAATTAAACAAATTTCACTTTTTCCATGTCATTATTAATTAATAAGCCAAAAGCTACCATCTAAACTTTGAATCAAAAGAATGATCAAATGTGATTAATATTGACAAGTGCACATCAAAGACCATTCAAAAGCAGCTGGCGGCCAGTCCTCATTCAACACCACATGCATTAGTGTTGAAAAGTCTTACACCTCCATCACAGCTTGGTCAACCTAACCAGCAAGCAGGATTGGCAACAACAGGTCAGTGAAATTTTTAACTAGATTGTTGTTGTTATTATTACATGTTATATCAAAAACCTACTATTACAACAGTTGAATCATTTAATATACTGCAGTTGAATCATTTAATATACTGAAGACGTCAACTTAGATTTCTTTTACCAATTTCAACACGAAATCTCACACACATACTATGAAGGTTACATGGGTATTAAATTATAGCAACACCATCCCCACAGAAGAAAAGCAATCCCAAAGCAGGATTCTTTTATTCTTTTGAGGTTTTGACACCTTTCCCTGACCTTAGTTCTTGAGTCCTTCAATCTTTCTGTTGGTCAAGTTTTGATCAATGGAGGGATTTAGATCCAAGTCATGCAGAAATGGTAGGATGCAGCTGGAGAGCTACTATGGAGGCAAGAGAACCCCAGGAAGCATGCAAGACTTGAGGTCTTACAGCGTGAATTATGCAGGTTCTGTGCAGCCAAATAAATTGAACAACGAGGTGACGATCAAGAAACGAAAGAGCAATTTTGGGTTACCTTCAAAAAGCTGGAGCTTTAATGATCCTGAGTTTCAGAGGAGAAAAAGGGTCGCAAGCTACAAGGTTTATGCTATTGAGGGCAAAATGAAAGGGTCGTTCAGGAAGAGCTTTAGATGGATCAAGGAAACCTACTCTAAAGTTGTTTATGGTCGGAGTTGACGAATCATCAAAACAAGAAATATAAATCCCAGATTCTTTTCTTCTGTTTTTACATGTGACGATCAGTGCTAAGAAAACCTGTCTATGTTTGTGCTTTCCTGTGTTTGGACTTAGTGAAATGAAGATCCAACTCTATTCTACTGGAAATGTTGTAGCTGACTTATAGTATCTTATCGAGAAATAAAGCTGTGAACTTTCTTTTTTGTTGTTGATGTTTTTGTTGCTGCTGCTGCTGCTGTTCTTCTTCTTCATCTGATGGATCATGACAGTGAGATCTTTAACATGCTTGTTGAGATTGGAAGTGAAAGGATCAGATAAATAAATTTAAATAAAGGATTGATTTTTTTCATCCACTTCATTAGTGGGGCAAAGAAAAAAATATCAATAAACTGAGCAAATTCTGTGTATAAACTGGCAGATCATCAATTGTTGAGAAGAACTTTGATCTACTCCCTACCACGTTTATTAGCTGATATGGTACACTCTCTCTGTGTTTCTGAACTCTTTTCAAGTAGATTAACATAGCCATAACTACATTGATTATGTCAGAAACCTGTTCTAATGTTACTTCTATTAATTATATGGACAAAGTTATGCATCAGGTTCTGCCAGGAAAACTTCCAGTTCTGAAATATCAAATGTAGGCCGGAAGACAGCAAAATAAGACCATTACTATGTCTACTTTCTCCTGTGAAACTTATCAAGTCTGAGAATGTGATTTGGGTCAACTTTCTCCTTAAGGGCAGGAATAGTTCAAACTATAAGAGGAAGATAAGAATTTGGTAGTGAGTGACAAGAAGATTCATTGCTTGAAAGAATGATCGGTCTCTGGAATGTATACATGGAAATAAAGAAAATGATCCTGTATTAAGCATGGTTTGGTCCACATCTTCACTTCTTTACTTCAGAAACTAAAAGATGGTAAAGCAACCAACATAAATACACAAAAACAATACTTGCTATATCCATCTAGGAATTGTATTCTATGTTTACGATCTGATTCATCAAAAACACTGTATGAGATAGGTGAATATATTACAATGACGAGCATTTGCCTCACAGACATGGGACACTAAACTGGGAAAACACATTCCATGCAGAGTCTAGATCAACATCTAGTTATAATATAGACACGAGCAGTATATATCCTCCTTCGTGTGTGACAGAAGAAGTACCCTGGTTCGGAAACTACATGAGGGGGGGTATGATGTGATATTCACTAATAATGTAACCTCTCATCGTTATTTAAATGCAGGCTCTCAATGCCCCGAAGAGTTGACTCAAATGTCTTCATGATTGATGTACTTCGACCTGAGGTTGAATGCTTCAGTTCTGAAGTTACAACTGGGGAACTTCTTTGTCCACTAGAAATTTTGTGTACTGCAGGGCCGGCTTCTGTAGTATGAGGGCGAGTGGGGTCACAATCACTCCCGACAACTGCTGCATCACGACTAGAAGAGACAGCAGGTCGTTTTGTTGAACCACTGGACCGGAAAAAATTTGAACTTGATAGCTGCAGCAATTGAAGCATTTAGAATGAACCACTAGAAAACCACTTCGTTATAAGTAACTAAACACCAACATTAGCCCTGTAAAATTCTTTTAGTGCCAATCCCACACAATAACATGCAAGAACAAAAAGAGCCTAAGAACCATCAAGCAGTAGTTTCCAACTGTATCCAAAGTATGAAAAGTGAACCAGTTAACCTTTTCTGTGGTGATGCCAAACCAAAGCAGACTCAAAAGTACTTTTAAGTGGTGCTCAATCAAAGCAGATTTGAAGTGCTTACCACTCCATCTTTAGATAGAGCCTGATCATCTGCAACCAGGTTTTTCTGCTTATATAAGTTTCCAGAATTTGAAATTGGTCCCGAGTTTCTCCTTCGAGTTGGATCAGTTGCCGACCTACCCGTTTTATCTTCTACTCCACCTGTAAATAAGTGAAAGCCTATCTATTCAGATATCTCCATTTGGCTACAGAATACTAAGAGAGTAATTATAACACTCACCTGACTGCCTATCAGCAATAACACCAGCAGGAGGCATACCGGAACTTGGCCCAGCACCAGGCCCCTGGATAAGAAATAAATGAAGCATCTTATGAGTTTTTTGTAGCAACATACTACGTGCAAAGATCAGATAGAGAAGGAAAAGACATACACTGCCACTTACAATTGCACGAGTAGGAGGATTAGCAATCTGCGATTGCTGATATTTCAAAATTGTCCAATCAAAGACATAGTCAAACTGGAAACCTGAAAGGAAGAAAATCAACAAACCACAGCTGACTTAGTTCCTGGAAGAGTTTCAAATTAGGAGCTTATGCTTGGGTTGCCTATTGTACAAAACATCCATGAGAAAAATTTTAACAGTGAAAAAGTTCAAACCTTCACGAATAAATAGATCACGGAAGAGTCTTTTAAGGTAAGCATAATCAGGTTTATCATCGAAACGAAGTGATCGGCAGTAGTGAAAGTAAGAAGCAAATTCTGTAGGATAACCCCGACACAACGCCTGAAATAGAAGCATATGAATTTTTATTATCAGCCCTATAAGACATACACTTAATGTAGTATAATTTCAAATAAATTTATTCACCTCAATGGAAGTTGATACTTTTTTTTCACTGATCTTTTCATATTTTTGCTTTTTAGTTCCTGCTTTTAATCCCTGCCAAGGTAGACTAAGAAACATATATGGTCATAACCAAACAAACCACACAATTAGTGTTCAAATAAAATAATGATGAAAAGGAATATTACCTTCCTCTCAGAAAATACATAAGAACATATCCAAGAGACTCAAGATCATCCCTGCGGCTTTGTTCTACAAATCATAAAAGAAAAATTCAGAAAATGATAAAATGAAATGGAAGCATAATGAGCAAAACTAAAACCAAGAATCAGTTGTACTACCAATGCCCAGGTGGGTGTTTGTGCTAGCATATCTTGCTGTTCCCGTCAAATTCTTATTTTCTCTGCATAATGATATGAGAATCTAATATTTACATCAGGAATGCAAACCCAATTGTTGGTTCACCAATAACATCCAATAAGGCCACTGCAAGTATTAAAAAATTTCCTCCAGCACCAGCATAGGCAAACTATATAGATATTCAAAATTAAGACATAATAACAGCATAACAATTAATACGCAAAACAAAACAAGACACTACATAAATCAGCTACAAGCAGCCAGCACCAGTCGTAATCAAAGACCAACTATAAGACCTGAATACAGATCAAATCATGATCTACCCACATCATCAACATGAACCAATCGATTCTAACGCACATGTAGCACAGTAAGGTCACCCAGATGAAGCATTGGCCTTTGTATTTTAAGTTTCACAATCAGTTAAAACAAATTATCTTCTTGTAGCTAAACAGGACCAACCTGTATGGAATATGTTGGTGTGTTGAAGTGTCTCTGTACTTCTTCACCAAACCAAAGTCAATGATATAGACCTAAATGCAAACATGTATAAACTAACATACCAAAAATAGAATGAAGAAAATTGTGAATGATAAGAACAGTCTCCAAACCAACACCTGATTTGCACGCCTTCCTAAACCCATAAGGAAATTATCGGGCTTGATATCGCGATGTAGGAATGATTTGGAGTGAACAAATTCAACTCGATTGATCTAAAACAAATATCCCAATTCCAGAATGAGTAAAAGCACACAGCACTAGGATAGAAGAAAGTTACAAAAACCAAATAAAAATACCATCTGATCTGCAAGCATCAGAACAGTCTTCAGAGATAATTTCCTACTGCAAAAGCTGAATAGATCCTCAAGACTAGGTCCAAGTAAGTCCATCACAAGGACATTATACTCCTCTTCAACACCAAACCATCTAACATTTGGGATTCCAGCTATCAAAATTAAAGAGAGCAGCAGACAATTAGGGACTACACAACCAGAAGTAACAATTCAAAAAACAAAACCAATTAGAGTACAACGACAAAAGAGACATTACTTCCTCCCTGTAGTATCTTATACAGCTTGGATTCATACATCAATTGAGGATGTTTTGTCTTGGCATTTTCCTGAGGAAAGAATATGAATATAAAGATAGCTCATCAAAGACATTTCCAATATAAACTCAGACAATGAAACCAGAAAAAAGGACACAGCATGTTGATCTCAACTCTCAAGGAAATTTACTACAAGTTTCCACATAGGCCTACTAAAGCTGTTGATGATGAAGCTAGTAACGAACTATCAATGTGAAAATACAATAAGTATGCTATTCAACCGCTAAAAATGAATCAAATAAAGGCCAACAAGGAGTCATTGCGTGATGGGTAGACAAATAGCACATTTTTAGATCATCTTTCAATCTTTTAAATGCTTCCATTAGGTCAATTTTCAGTCATTCCAATACTTGTATTAGGTCCTTCAATCTTTTCAACACTTCCATTTGTAGCTTCCAAACGCATCAACGACGGTGCTGATCTACACCAGGTGAAGTTTGAAAGAGGAATCCCAAATACCAGTATTGCATAAAATGAACTTGAGAAATAATTAAGACCTAGATACTGGCGACCATGACTTGGTACTTCTAACGTTTGATGTACCCGAGAACATCAATTCTAATTCAAGTGCACAATAAAAATTCAACTCATTTCCAGCTTTCCAGAAAAAGCCAAAAAATCGTTCCGTTATATGCTGTGAATGCCTCTTCCACTAGGATGTCCAAAAGGACACGTTTTTCATCTTATCAAATTTAAAAACTCTCCTCAATAATTGTCACATCCAAATGTCCAATTTAGTAAGAAGTAGAGCAGCTACAAGAGTTCTCGTGAATAAAACTTACAACCAATTAGAATCTAAGATTTAGGTGTTAAGCATGTTAAATGAATAAACCTAGGCAGCTTGACTGATGACACAAGTTAACCAAGCTATGACACTAATAAGCAAGTAATCAAAACTAACTCCAAAAGGTGCAGAAAATGAGGAAAAGGTAGCAAATTTCCACTCATTAACCCACCTAATAAGCAAACAAGCTTAAAAATGAAAGGACTATCAAATTCGAGCTAACATTAAGCAAAAGTAGACAACTGAGTCAAAATTTCTACATAAAAAAGATAAGACCAAATTCTTAAACGAAAACAGACAAGTAAGAAAAACACGTACGAGCTTAATTGCAACCTCCTCATTTGTTTGTACATTAGCACCTAAAAAAAGAAAAGCAACCCAATAAAATCATCAGAGTTAACAAACTAACCAACCAACCAAAGAAAGAAGAGAAGAAAAGGGATTGAAACTAGAGGAAAACTATACAAACCCAGGTAGATCTCTCCAAATGATCCGCTACCGATCTTTCGACCGAGGCGAAACTTGTTCCCAACGCGAGGCTCCATGAAACGACCCTAACCCTTACCACACACCCACTCTCTTCTACTAATAGGAATCAAAATCCTAAAACCTGAAATTCGTGCCAAAAGAAAAAAGAAGGAATCGTGTCAAAAGCTTCGATCTTTGGAGCATTTACATGATTGAGAATAAAGGGTACGCGGAGAAGAAGGAAGAGCACGAAGTGGATAACAGGGGAAACTAAGGAGGGAACTTTCTCTCTCTAGAGATTATTGAAGAGAGAGAAAGGGAACTTTGGGGGAGAGAAAGGAGGCATATTTCTTTTTTCAGTGCTCTTTTGGCGTTCTTTCTTGTTTGCTGATGAGGCCGATGCTTGTCTGAGAGTGATTGCTTTCGATCCAATCGAAGCAATGCGATTCCATGACTTAAATGGTGTCTTTTCCTAAAAATTTCTTTTTTTTTAATGAAACGGATTACTTTATTTTATTTCTATTACAATAAAATGGTTTTATTGATAAGATTTCTGATTAATCACATTAAAAGACAAAAAGTACTCATCTTTGTATGAAATTCATGAAAACAGTACTCAATTTGGTTTGTCGTGGGAGACACACCTACCAACCTACCAACATGAGACCTTATTCCCGAACAGTAGGACCGATTATTTCTTTAAATGTGACTTGATCTGATAATTTACTTAATACGCATTCAAAATACTGACTCATCAAATGAACGAAAATTGTTGCAGATTCTTCCTCTTTGGACTGTTTTTGGGTTGTTGGATTGGTCTAATACAGATCATAACTGAACCATTATCAGCTCACTTAATATGATTTGCCTTAGCCACTACACCTTTTAGGACAGAAGCCAAAAGCAGTCCCCCTGACTTGTAAAGGAATATCAGTTCAGCCAAAAATTCTCAGGCATTTGAAATCTCGGTGCATTTTCTGGACAAGAGTTAAATTTTCTTGATTCCAGAGAAGTGAAAGGAGATGAACAGAACTATGAGACAAATGAAGAACAGAGATGTTAGATATCAACTATTTTTTCACAAGAAATCTTCATTGTGTACAAAACATGGAACTAGACCGAACCCCACTCGTCGCTATAAAAATCACAGAAGAATTAATCAAAAAATGTAGAAAACTAAAAATCGCCAGCCTAAAATTTTAGCAAAAATAAGTTGGAAAACAACTGGCATTAGTATGGGTGGTGTAAGGCGTCAAGCCTGTATTACCATGGTTGAATGCTTCTTCTGCAACCTACATCTCAAATGCCTGATCTTTGCATCCACTCTTGCACTGAAACCAATCTTTGTTTCTTGCCTTGCCTTAGAGCTCTCCCTCCTCCACATTTGTTGATCCTTAACATCTTTTTTGTAGTATTTGATTTCTTGTAAGATATGATGATCCATTGGATTGAAGCATCTTTGAAACGAAATGTGCGTCAAGTATGGAAAAATGCAGGCTACTGTTACCAATATGATGGACAACCAGTAGATAGGAGCAGGAGCAAGAGCTTCAACGAGTATTTTGTAGGCATTCCCCGAATAAATTGGAGATACCATCCCATAAAGCAATAAGAACAGGTACCAGGCGGTAATGCTGCCCCAGACAAACAGATGTTGTATCCATGTGAAGTGGCTCATAGTGAGTGCAATCTGGCAGTTGACTGCAGATATGATGCAAGAGAACATTGTGGTACCCACTGCAGCCATATCTGCAGTTTGGCCTCCGGCTCGGAAAGCTTGATCATTAAGGATTGCAATATTTAGGAAGAAAATAACGAGAGAGGAATAGAGGCCATTGCCCATCCACCCTAATATTCTGTACCAGTCAAAGAACAAATTCTTGGGCCCTTGCTGGTAGAGTGCAGGGAACTGCAAACCAAATGTCCACATGTTAAATATATATCTAACCGAATATATAAGGATGAATGCAGCGGAAAAAATGCAACTGATGAAACTAACCTGTAAGCAGACCTCAGAAGACACATCTTGCTCAAAAACACCAAGTGAAATCACTGGTAATGACGTTAGAACGACATTGAACAATAGCATGTACCAATCATCATAAATTGATTGCCCAGAAAAGGCCGTGAATGCCTCAAAGTAGAACAGGGTGAGACCAAAGGCTATATTTTTGTAGAAGAAATAGCAGATCTGAATTCAAAGAAACCTAATTTAGATAAAGATGGAATTATCAGATAACTAAATTAAGCGTGGCTCCCACTTGTTCTTTATTATTACCATCTGAGCAATTCTCTTATAGCACCAGTGTCCATGAACAACCAGGAGCCTTTCCAAATACCGGAACTGGGAAACGGAGAAATCACTAGCCATGACAGCCTGTAAAGGTTAACTGTAAGTTTCACAGGAAATTGAAAGCCATGTATACAAGGAGGAAACACCCTTGCTGAATTCCTTATATAAAACAAGAAAATAGCTAGAAATGTTGTGGACAGTCAGACACACTGACTTAAGTGTTCAATGTTCAAATGCATAAATAGGTTATTAATATTCTGAAAACAGAATACTAATAACCTATTTATAATTACCTAGGACATGAAAACAGAGAAAAAACCAAAGTTCAAAATTAACAATTAAAATAAAAGTAAAAAAGAGGAAAAACTAATTCTGTGGGTACTTCAATTCAGAAAATCAGTTGGATGTTACCAACCTGCATACCTTCGACTCCACTGATTCCAACTCCAATGTCAGCTTCTTGTATCATGCCAACATCATTTGCACCATCTCCTATTGCTAAGGTAGTTTTCCCCGTTCCTTGTTTTACTAACCTTGTTACCTGGCAACAATTCCTAGCAAAATAAGAATCCTAGAAAATGACATATATCTAATACTTCTGTAAGTGTAACGATTCCTGTATTTCAGAGATTAAATACCAGAAACGGAAGTGAAAGGAAAGCTAATGGATGGAGGAAAACACATCATACCAGTGCCTTCTGTTTGGGAGAGACACGGCAGCATATGACAGATGCACAATCAACCGCCAATGCCAAGAATTGATCCTTCATATCATTCTCAAGAGCATAAGCTAGAGTCTTTCCATCAATAATTAACGCAAATGCAGCATGTGGATCTTTTTCCAGC
>JAOQMQ010000005.1:3710131-3721659 GCA_027563845.1 Erythroxylum subrotundum | reverse complement strand
AAAATATGAGAAAAAAATGCAAAAGGTATAAACGCGAAGGAACTCTTAAGAACAATCTACATCGGTCTATAACCAAAAAGGGATTCATTAAACATCATCAGGATCAACATGATCCCTTTCCCAATTAGAAACGCCACCATATGAGCTAAAATCATAAGGTCAACTCTCCATTTTCTTCAAACACCCAAACAGGAAAGAAAAAGTATCACCAAATCGCAACAAACTGAAAATAAATAATTTTTACAAGAATGGGGGGAAATTTTGTGTGTGTCCAGCTGAAACCTCAAAAGCCAATCTCTGAAGAGAACAACAATTTCATTATACTGCGTCTTTGACTCCGCATAACACAAGAAAACAGAAAGAAACCCATAATTCAATAACGAAAACAAAACACAGAACAACTTAAAAGACATTAGAAAAAGACAGAAAGAGAAGAAAGATGGTACCGTGGAGTCAGGATTCAGCACAATTCAAGAACAAATTTTGACAATGACCCATGAGAGGAAAACGGAAGAAACAAGAGCTGGGGTATTGCAGATCAACAAAGACGAAAAGGGTATGAACAAAATCCAGAGAAAGATTGTTTCTTTCAGGAGAAAGAATGAATCAAGACAGAGAGAGAGATAGAAGAAAGGGAATACTTGTGTGAGAGCTATAGAGAGAGAAATTCTCTCCCCCTCTCCAATGTCTTCCCCATTTCTGCTAGCTCCCTCTCACTCTTTCTCTCTCTCTCTTTCCCCACCGACACCGATGGAAACCAGAATCAAAGCCAGGAATTTTCGGGGTACCTCGTCTTCAGAGTCCTCTGTTTCCAATCTTCTTAAATACGTTTGACATGTCTGTCTATAGAAGTTCCTCTGTTTTTTCTTTTTCTGTTTGGCACTAATAGCAATAATACTTTTTTTTTTTTGTAATTTCCTTTTTTCCTTATGAAGATTCTCTTATCATTTATTTTTATAATTAAAATTTTATTATTTCTTATTATATGGTAAAATTCGTAAATTAAACTCAGCTCATATACGGAACGTCTCGAACTAATACCCGATGCAAAAGACTCAATTAACGAACCGCCTCGAAATAATACCCGAGTCGGGAGATTCAATTAACCTTGTATAATTTATATAGTTGAGTTTAATTACAAATGTTAATTTTAAATTAAACTAAACTAATTTTTTAATAAAAGTTATACCAATGTGTTGAAGTTATGGTTGGAGTGTGGTTCAACCGGATTGACAAATGGAGACTTTCCAGGAATTTAGGAGTTAATTTCTGTCACATGATTTGATAGATTATACCAATCATTGACTAATGTTATATATTTCTTTATTTTTGCACTAATTTTTTGTATTTAATTTTTATTTTCCCCTAACATAATTATAAACCTTAAAAAATTAGAAAATTTCACACTAAACTCAATTTTTTAAAAAATTTTGGTCAAAATTCAAATTAACTTATTATCGTATCTAAAAATAATGTTTTAAAAATATTTTTTCCGAGAAAATTCCTGTAGGCGGGCCAAGCGGGCATACCTCTCCGAGGATTTAATTAGCGCACTACCTCACAGGCAGGCCAAGCGGCGCACCTCATCATCGAGGGCTCAACTAGTTCTCCACCTACAAATAAAACATCAGCTGCCTCAAGCTCTTACAAGAGAGGCTAGCATGAAATTGAACATGGGACCTAACTGAAACCAAGCCTCACTCTCAACCATCGAGTTTTAAAAACATAATCGATAAGATAAAAGATTTAAAATATAAAAAGTTCGAATTGAAGAAATTAAATAATTTAAAATATGAATAAAAAAGAATATCCTTATTTATCGAAGAATTTGAAGTTTAATTAAAGAAAATATATAAATACGATTTTAATAGCAAGAATTATTAAAAAAACTCGACTTAAAGGATTAAAAACTGAATCAAAAAATTGATGATTTCAAGATTTTTATAGTTCAATTAATTGAGCCGATTGAGTTTTTTTTTTTTATCAACACAACATTATTATGATACCAATTTATAACTCATAAAACCTCTTATAAGAAATAAATATAATCAATAGCACAAAACGAATGGATAAATCCGCCATTAATGGTCATTACCGAAGCTTGTTGACGCTAATGACAAACTAGATAATGAGTTTTAATTGTTCTTTGTTCTGTCTTTGTTTTGCACTTCTTGTGCCAGGTACGTGTTTAAGTTGAATCATCATCTTTCTTTGAATCACATAGTAGTCATCTAAATTTTCATGATTTGGTCTTTTTTCTAATAAACTATTTTTTGTGCTGCGTTTAGAATATTAATCACATAGTTTAAAACTCGATTAATTTGATGGACTAATTTGAAGTAAAAACTGAAGGTGAGCCTCGAAACAAATGATAAAATTGCTCATTTATCACCATAAGATTATAGGTTTAAGTTATGAAAACAATTTTTTTGTAAAAATACGAAAGAAAAATTACATACATTATGACTCTTTTCAGATCCTCACAAAGCGGATAATATTGTACGCTGAGTACGTTGACTTTATCTTTTTTTTATTTAAAGTGAAAACTACAATATTTTGGCCCGATTTCCATTACCTGCAGCCCGATCTTGAATTACCGATCTTAAGTTACACAATTTGAGTCTAATTTGTTTGAAAAAGCATCGTTTTAGTTTAATTAACTAAAATGATGTTATTTTAATCTTAAATTTCTTAAATTACAAAATAAAATGATGTTCGAAGGGAAAACTACGTACATTATGAGCGATTGTTGAATCGCAAACTGTAATTCAAAACCATGACTCTGTCATAAGCAAACAAAAACTAAGCCACCGGTCCAATTTATAAAGACAAACTGGTACAAAATGGCTTCATTATATTTAAGTACACCTCTGGACAAAATGAACCTAAATGGAACAATATGAAGCCTAATAATCCCAAGGAAAGGAAAAGATGGAAAATTTTACTGAATAACTGCCAACAGCTCCAAGGAATGTGCCTGAAAAGTGGGAACAAGGCCATTCCAGGACACCTACGTAGCAAATTTACTGAAAAAGAGTTCTTGTCAAATGTTCACGAGCAGTAGCCAATGCTTGACTTATGGTCTGCAACATTAAGATGAAGAAATAAGGTAAAAGGTACAGAGTAACTAAACTCTGGCCTAGAATCTGTGATTAAAGCAACTAAAGGAATTTAAAAGTTGCATTTGGCAATTTGATCTAAGGGTAGCAATGAGCCGGAGTCAAATTCGAAGCTCAAAGTTCAGGCTGGTCCGAAAAGCCTGAGCTCGATCAACCTTTAAGCTTTTATTCATGCTTGGGCATAATTTTTTAAAATAAGGCCTGAGTTTGATTAAATTAGGCTTTGTCTGTTAATTTTTGGCCAGGCCGAGCCCGGACCCTTTTGCCACCCCAAATTTGATATTAGGTCCTTGTATAATAAAAGTTTAGATAAGTTCCCAACCTGCTCAGACAAAGGTGCAGTTGGGTCCATGCTATTGATTGCCACCTTTCCAGCAATAACACTGGCATCTGTTTCAAGTATCATTCTGCAAAAACAGAACCAATGTTTGAAATACCGGCAAAACATCTTGAATGTCATGAATGGATCAACATAAGAAAGCTAAATGGCATCATAGAATAGATCCAAAAGAAGCTCAGTGGTTTCCGTTACAAGGTCAACTTCCCACACCAAGTCAAATCATGCTACTTAAACACTCACAACCAGCATACCAAAGAAACTGATGATTACAATTTCAAACAGAGGATTTTGAGAAGTAATGATGCGTACCCTCTTTCAACAATCTCATCAAGACACAAAAAGATAAGATCTAGATTCTCAAGTGCCTCTCTTTTGTCAACATTGCTCCTAAAACAAGGAGAAAATAGGTTAATGGGGGAAGAGAACATAGTCAATTTGAGAATCAGACCATGATTATGAACAAAAATACCTCAAGAGAAGGGCGACTGCATCAAAGAAACCTTGAAGAACAGCTGCCAAGATAAGCTCATTTTCATCATCACCTCCAGTCACATAGAAGTGGAGATCCTGGACAAACTTGTAGACTACAACGTGGCTGTCAAACATTGTGATCTCCGCTGCACATAACAGCAAATCAAGAATGCTATTCAGTTAACACAGCATTATCAATCTGCTACTTGAAAAAGGTTTTCAGCATTGTCTAAATTAGGAAAAATATAACTAAGATCCTTGACCAGAGCGCAGAGAAGGTAGTTCTGAAATTGACAAGGGTGATCAACAGAATCAGCAAAATAATAAAGATCTTGTCTTTACAAAGTAACATAGCGCTAGCAGCCTCAAATAACTAAATAAGAATTGACCAATTTAACTTCTATAACATGAAATGAATCTAGTGATGCAACTCGTAGTAATTCACGATATCTGATGTACCTTAGCACTTGCTTTGCACAGAATATAAAGAGAATCAAACTTGAAGCAAACATGCAAAAGTTGACAGACTGTAACTGTTCACCAGAAATCAGGACTTGCATTTTATTCCTAATAGTCTTGATCATTTACTATCAAATTACAAACTTGTATTATTATGAATCTCAATGGATACGTAAATTGTATAAAATACCACATGAAATGTCAAACAATTTTAGAAGGTTAGAAAGGGAAGAAGTTGACAACTTAGCATCAAACCTTCTGTCCGTGCGTTTGATTTCATCGTCTTTGCAAATACAGCTTTTTCAAAAGCTAACTTGGCACTATTTGTTGGCCAATCATCAGAGTAGTATTTCACAGCCACACGTTTCCCTTCAGAATCTAGCAGAAGAATGTTTTTAACCTTAGGGCATAAGTCCTGAAAAAAGATCACAAATTTAATCATCCATCACTAGGAATAGAAAGATACATGATCCCTTCAAACATCATTGGTAAAATGTGGCCATGTGGGACGAACAGTCAAGGAAGGCACTAAGGAAGAGAACCAATCCTAGTATGTTAAACCCAGAAAACCCATCTGAAATAGGAAGGCAAACTATCTTTTCCTAAATGCCCAAGTTAACAACCTCTTACCAAATGTCTCTTTACTAAGTGTATGGTCTAATACATCAACATAAACTTCAACCACTGCATAGTGCCAAACCTAAACTTCATTTTTAAGCACCAATTGCAGTATGCAAAAGACTAACAAAGTTCCTCTAACGTCTACAATATATGCACATTAGAAGTCCAATAAAACAGTCTCCATACTTTATTTCCATATCCAAATTAAGTAAAGAAAGGCACTAAGGATTCTGAACAACAAACAACCACAAAACAATAATTCCCAAGTCCCTACACAAGTCAATCAAACTATTAAAAAAAAGGGATCCAAATGTCGCCAACTATCCCACATAAGAAAAAATGCGCATATCACAAAATACCCGCAAGAGCAATCAACTTCACAAACTTCTCCATCTTATCATAATTCAGTTTCCAATCCTATCAGACTCAAGACCACGCCTTTACCAATTCATCGTTGATCCAGGAACAAGGAGAAACTCAAAGATTGAATCTTTACCTTATACCAACAAATTTCCAACATCCCTTTACCAACAAAGATAAAACACATGATATGGACACTGAAAACTTCAAGATCTAAAAATGACTGCAACTTCTGAGTACATAATCTACGCTAAAAGACATCAGATTGAACACAAAAGAAGATGGTATGTTTGTTAATCGAAATTAAGATCCATAGAGGGAGATAGAGAGAGAATTACAGCAGAGGTAGAGAGGGCCATGATCGATGCGAGAGAGTTCTTCCTCTGAGGTGTTTGTTGCAGAGACTCTTTGGCTTATTTTTTCTTCGGCTCTATTTCTCGAACATTTTGTTCTTTTTCTGTTTAAAATGGTGCATGTTCATTTTATGAGGGTAATTTGGTAATAAAAAATGATAATCATGTCAAAAAATAATTATTATATTGATTTCAATTTTTATGTAAAAAAATAATTATTATTCAATTTAATGATTTCAAATTTTTTGGAATATAATATTTGAAAATGTAGAAATTATTGCATCCTTATTATTTATAAAGGTCATAATTTAGGTTTGCTTTTTATCAATGTCAATTAACTCCTTAAATCTTGGATGTTTTATCCAATTTTTTTAAATTATAATACTAAATGTGAGATTGGATTAGGAGTAATATGAGATTTGATTAAGCCTAAGTTCTAACTTTTTGTAAAATTTAAATTTGAACCCTTTTAGTTAAATATAATTTAAATTATTAATTTTGGATTAATTTGTTTAATTTTTATAATTGATTGAATCTAAATAAAATTTTAAAGTTCATACACTAATTTGCCACTCTTGATTGGACATAATTATTTAATAATTAATTACAATTTTAAATATTAAAATTAGAGTTATAGTTCCTTAAGATTTTTTTTTTAAAGTGATTTTTCAATTTTCAGATTCACCACTCAAAGAGCTCAGGTTGAATATTTTACAACAAATAAAATCTTAATGCTAACAAAGATTCATTGGAGCTAATATGAACATGGAGTTTTTGTACATGAACAGAGAATTCTGTGAGGTTGTTGTCCTCCATCAAGGGCTATAGAAGGAAGGTCCACATTTGCATTTCCATCCTTCAGGCTCATAATTTGCATAGTTAACACCCAAATGGGCATGAACTTTGTTGGTTGTGGGAACCTGAATTGCTTTACATGGTGTGCAGCCATAGCACTTGTGTTCACAGCTTGGTGGGCTTGAACCTACTTGGCCAAACCCTCTTGTGTATGCTGCTTCACTTGTTCCTGCAACTCCTTTTTCCATGATTTTGTTTCCCTTCAGGATTGGAAGTTGATCATGTTGTTAACTTTCTTGGTTTTTCCCCAACTTTCATGAGATCGTTTTGAAGAAAAGAAAATGGCAGAGAAAATAAGTGAGGTTGTGAAGCTACCTGCTTTGTGCCCACCTGAGAGACAGATTTTGAGACCAAAGAAACTTGCGAAGACTCTTGGATATGACCTGTCACTGATCAAGAAAACATTCAACATTATTACTTATAGAAGTCTCTCAGAATCAGAAATGGTCCTGGAAAAATGTATACCTTCAAAAACTAACGTCAAGTTCTAGTTCAGATAAGGAAAAATGAGAAACTTCAGATTAAGTTATACGATAAGCAATTATCTGGGGATGCTGAAAAGTGGCTCTGCAAAAGTGATTCCTGAAGAATCTGATGTTTAAGTACAGACAAGTTCAGGAAGAACTGTGAAACCAGGGAGGCCAACAAAATTGTTTCACTGCAACTAGGAAGGAGAGTACATTGCATGGAGTGTTTTACGTTGTTAAAAAATGCGTCAACTGACATGAATTAGCATAGGTTACAAAACAAAAGATATAGAATCATTATATAACGAACCTGGAGGATTAGCTCCAACATCATCATTAGCTGCAAAATGTCTAGTGGTTGCAGAAGCCAAACTCAATACTTGTAGTGCTAATAAGAAAAAACAGTGTCTTGATCCCATCTGTATTAGGCTAATGATGATGGAAAAAATGGTGTCAATTAAGGAGAGACAAAAGAGGGAGGCTTTGGATCACTCACACAGTTTTAGGAGTCCATGTATGATTGGTAAATATATATATGTCAAGGCAAAAAAGGGTTAATAAACTCATTCCTATTTCCCAGAAAGCAGCAAAGAAAGCCACAAAATTTTTCTTGGATTTCTCATACTAGAGCTAGAGGTGTTGGCTTGCTTCACTGTCAAGTGATTGAAGTTTCTTGTCAAATAGTAAAAAGAACAAAAAAACCTTCTGTAAGCTTTCTCTTCACTTGACAACTCACATGCAAAACCTTATCAGCAATCTCTTCTCTCTATGTCTCTCCTTTCCATCCTCTTTAACTTTCAAGACAAGCAAATCTCTCACACCCTTTCTCTAATAAGTTCAGTCTAGAGTGCTTGACAGGTTGGTCATTTTGCTCAAAATAACAGCTCCCTTTTCTGGGAGTCTGAAAAATCTGGAAGGGCCCCCTTGAATCTCTGTTAATAATTTATCTTACCTAAGCCTAGTGGTCTAGACTGGTGATCCTCATATCCCTGCTAGTTTCATTCCTATACAAGGAAGAAAAGAATCCAGTGGCAGAGACTCGTATACACCAGTAGGAAAACGCATCAATTCTGAGATACTTGCAGGATTGCCAGGAAGTCATTAAATGAGTTAGTTAATAAATTAATTGAGAGTGTACAGGAGTCAACCTTTTTCACAGTGTTGGTAGGTGGGAGTCCTCAGGCTGATACAATCTGGTTCATCCATTTGTAACATCAAACATGATGGTAATTAAGAGTTTCTGGTGGTCCACATTACCCTGATAATGTACAGATGGTGCACACTTCTTGAGTTATGCAATTCTAACAAACACACAAATTACCCCATTCTTGTGATTGGTTGTTCCTGGTACCAGCCAAGCTACCATGTATGGTAAGAGTTGCACTAAGATATGGTGAACCTGAGAAGCAGGGTCTTGCTTGTAACATTTCTTTCCTCAGCTTAAGAGTGTGTTGGTACTTGGTATTTTGGTTGATGACATATAAGCACAGTCAACTTTTTACTGTGAATGTGATGCGAGGAGAAGTTTTCCAAAGTTGGAGAACTAGCAAGCTCAGAAGTTTTGCAGAAGTATGAGTGAATTATCAGCAAGAAAGTGAAAAGAGGATAAATTAGGCAGTGTTTTTTGATATTTGTGTTGATTTGAGTGATTTGATTATTCAAACTTTCTTTCTGTACTCCCTTCACCTACAAAGAGAGTGAAACAAAGCAAAGCAATGGACAAACCAAAGTTTTCAGCCTATGCCCATAGGCTCCATCAATCAAACTATATCTATATCAGTTGAAGCGAATTTGAACATGAGTGAGTAATAATTATTTTGCTAAAAAGGAAATGAAAAACCTCATGTTTCTTATCATTGATAAATCAAAACTAGCTACAAAAACTAAGGAAAGCTCATGTGAATGAAGACCATGTGTCACAGAAGCATCCCCTAGGCTCATGCTACTATTCCAGTCAAATTGAGAATATAAATGTTTCTAATCCTGGTCCGATATTTAGATTCAACGAAAACCTTTTCGGACTAATAAATGAAGTTATGACAGAGACAGGAACGGCCTTCAAGATGATAGTGTATAATAGTTCAGTTTTCACAATCAATCTTCACTGTCCAGAGGTGAGGACCCATCTAAACTGTCATAAGGCCTTTTCTTGTAACTTTTATTTTTAAAAAGAAATCCATTCAAATACACAATCTAATAATAAATCAAATAATTTAAAAAAAACTCTTCAAATTAACAAAATTTTGACTCAGGATTACCCAGTTCGTAGTTGCATGGAAACAAAGTTGTTTCCTCTTTCTAAGGGTAGATAGTGCATCAACTAAGGTAGTTTCATCTCTACCCAAACCCAATCTGTGGAAGTTTAGTAAGCAGTTCAAGAACAGTTCTGCACATTGAACAACTGTGGTACTACACTTAACATACCATATGCCAAATATCAACGTCCAAAGAGCTTTGAAGTTCAAAATGTTGAACTTTCTGATAAGATCTAGAAAACTCAACATCAGAAAAAGAAGAAGAAATAGAAGGTTGTCAATGTATATATGAAAAATTGAAGCTCATTCTTTTCATTAATGCGAGACATTACAGAGATATAAATAATTTGGTATACCATATATTAGATCTACAAATTTGGGAAACCATCACATTAGACTTTTAGTAAAAGATCAGTCTTTTCGATTGACACTTGAACTACAGACCAAACTACAACGTTTTCATAAAGAAACATTATGTAAGTTGAAGGAATCAAGAATGGAACTTTCAACTTCTGCCATTAGATTTCACAGTTATAGAAGTTATCAAAACAACCACAAATTACATTCCAAGGCTATGTGGATGTGTCTTTCTTCTTTTCTTTATTAGGATGAATAGTTTCCGTAATAGCTTCCACCTCTTCCTTCACTCGTTCAAACACATTTGGCGCTTTTACCTCATCTGTGGAGGTGTTCTCATCAATGTCATCGCTTGTCCCATGAGTTTCTTTGTGATGGCGAGGGGATTTGTCAGGATGCACCATTGCTTCAATCTCTTCCTTGGCTCTTTCAATCAAGTTTGGCCCTTTCACACCTTTTTCTTTCCATATAAAGCACAATAAAGAAAACCAAGTCAATTTGCATCCGAACGGTAACTAGTTTTCCTCGGAAACAATTGCCAAACATGTCCACTTTCCTTCAACCAAGTTCTCTTTTTAAGACACACATCCAAATAATAACATCAATTCATCTCCTAGGACATATGTTTGAACAGAAACAAAACACAGAGAGTACACCACTGAAAAAAAAGACAAATGGGATTTTCAAGCAACCTTCTGTCATTGAAAAAGCTAAAAACTTTACCAAAGAAACACGATCCATATTCCACAAAAGCATCTAAGATTGCTTGCATAAATGAAATATCATTCCTTTGCAAGAATCCATCAATCGATGGTGCTTTCCAACACATTCAAAGATCAAAGCAGCAGCCCAAAGCAACACTCATAAGCTTCAAATGATAAACTATTACATGCAGATTAATATACCTGTTGGAGACTTTGATGGGTTTGGATTCGACTCTGCCATCGCGCTGCTCCTGCTAAAATTCCGTTTCACCAGTTGGAAGCTGATGCAGGATTTGAGAAATGAAAAACTATAATCTTATCTTGGCCGTCAATGTAAGAGTTGCTGACGTCATGATAAACTGGACCTACAAATGAAACAGGGCTCCAGTTCTTCTTGTCCAACATGGACAAGGATGTGTTGATTTCCATGTAGGCCTAGCCAGTTTTTGCATTCTTACGCTAGTTCTTATGTACAACACTTGGCCTGCGTAGAGAAACAAGCCCACGAAACCTCTTCATATCAAGAAATTAGTATTAAAAAAAACAGTATTTTTTGCATCATAATTTATTAGAATTTAACATGTATGCCAAAACCTTCAGTCTGTTCCTATAAAACAGGAGCAGTATCACGTGATGGGAACACACATGAATCGCATAGGTTCCCACTCCTTTGTAGTTGAGTGAGTGGAGACACAATCCATATGATTTTGGTGCCATCATTGTTGAGAACTTTTACGGCTTCCATGCAAAACGTGAAAAAAACATTATTGAGGAGTAATGTGAAGGGATTCTCAGTTCCTTCAACTTTCTCCCACAAAATGCATTTGGTTGCCATTTATAGATGTGAAAATAGCTTGCTTCCTACACTTAGGTCACCCCCTAGTTACTTAACTAACCAAGATCATAATATATGTTGACAGCGTAAATGTAAACAAGAGAAACTTTCCATAAGAAGATGAATGGTGACATTACCAAAAGTCAGTTTTTTATAGGACTTATGTACTGGAAATAATGGAACATTAAACTCTTCCCTAGGCATTAAAGTTTAGTCTTTTCATTCATTCATCCATTCTTTTATATATATATATATACAAGGGGTAAGAATTCTCTATTAATTCATCACAACCAGTATGTACATTTTGCTGCCTATTTATAATGAGAATAAAC
>JAOQMQ010000005.1:3687130-3697989 GCA_027563845.1 Erythroxylum subrotundum | reverse complement strand
CTACCTCAATTTTGATTTGATATTTAAATTTTGGTTTGAATTACGATCAAACTTTTATTTTTTAATTTAATCTATAATTTTATCATCAGACTTTGATCGAACTTAGACCTATAAAAGAATTATAAAAAACTTAGATCTGGCTCAGTCCATTATCGTCTCTTCACTTGAGCACCTGCTATGTTCTCGTGGTCACATTTCACGAGCAAGCCTGTAGATTAGAGCATTAACCATGGCTACTTTTAGCTCAAAAATTCTAGTCAATTATTGCTGCGCCTACCGTATACTCCTGACAAAAAAATGTACAACATAAGCCATGTAACACGCTAAATCTGTCATTTTCTGATGTTTTCCGACAGCTATGAGTTCGAGGAGAATAATATAAAGATACAGGAGTCCTAAACATCAGCTTCAAACTCTGAGATGGTATAGTAAATTAGGAATAGTAACAGTAAGCGAATAACTTTCTTTTTTACAGGAACTTGATAAGATATGACATGATTTGATTAGGGATCGTTGAGCTTTATGGCTTGGTCCTCGGAGAACCGTACTTAAACAATGATTTTGCCTGGAATAATATCATAATTAGGCACTGAATGATCATCATCATACGGTCAACTTTGATGGAAATAACTATGTATGATGGATATAAGAGCAGTCCATCAAACATTATGGTCCCGTCATTCACGCTGAGTACCACAAAAATGAGCTGATTAATCATTCTATATTGTCTAAACAAGAGAAAGGAAAGGAATAATATGTACTAATGAGTTTTGAGAAAGACTACACAAAGAAACAGTTCGTGGGTCAATTTCATAACTAAGAAAAACGTATTTATGGAAGTTTTGTGCAGTGTCTTTGATCTGTTAAAAGTTTTTGACTTCTTTCCATTGCATGGCATAAGCGTATGAGCTCTCTCAGGAAGGAGTCTTCTCATAGGAATTCGAACTAACCAATATGCAGAGGAGGAAATTTTGTTGGATTTCTAGCTATTAGGTGGGGTATCTTGAAATGGAGAACAGAAAAGGGTATCAGATGCTTTCTTCGAATTTCAGTAAATAACTGAACTTTCTTTCATGGGGATTGCCATGAAGAGAAGGAAAGTTCAGTAGGTCAAGTGGGGTCTTCTGGTTTAGCTTTTTCCTCGAGTAATTTGAGTAGGGACACTGCTGTTCATATAAAGAATTTTGAGTCTCCATGTACAAGAAAATTTATATGCATTTCTTGAACAAATTGTTCATTTTTTTTCTGCAGTACCAAGTTCCATTCTTTTGATTTCTAATGGAGTCAGCCATTGTTGTTTTCATTTCTAGACATGCAAGGAAGCTAACTTAGGAGCAATTGCAAGAGGACAAAAGAAGAAAAAGACAGCAGGAAAAAATCAAAGATGAGCAGCTGCAGAAAAAATGCTGCCACTTCAGTATAGAAATGAAATGAGGATCCTGCAATCATCATTTATATCGAACTTATCACTTGATTTGAAGAGTAATTTATGTTAATCATCAGAAATTATTACATTATAAGCTTAAAAAGGATTAACATATCCGCGTCATTTCTTGTTTATCTAAACATTCTCGAAAAATCCTGCTCTAGAATCAAACGAATTCATATCATAGAAAGAAAATAAAAATAATTTTTTTATAAATTTATTAAAAAAAGTATTAATCAACACTCAATTTTTTGACATTAACCATAAATTCTAATGTATTTTTGACCATTCAAATGTCTTATTATTTGGATTAAGGACATAATAATGTCTAATCCAAACTAACATCAAAGAACTCTATTCCTCTCAAAAGAAAAATATGTGAGTGACAATGACTCATACCAAAACCAATCTTCTCTTAAGAGAAGACAAAGACTTGACCTAGCCATTTCTTGCATGTACTTGCAATTGATTCCTCAATATAAGCTGGGAAAAGACAAATTTCACACACAGCTAGTGTCCTCTGATGGCTCACCAAATAAAGCAAAGCAGTCTGGTGCTATTAATTGTTGCATGTGCAACATTAAATCAAAAGAATCTTGTTTGGTCTTCAGTTTCTTCCATCTCAAGCATTGCCACCTTTTTTTGCTTTCAGAAGCAAGCCTGGTTAATTTTTCTTATTTTAAGATTAATATTTCACCTTTATATTGAGAAATTATATTTAAAAAGCTTTTTAAATTACTCTTAGCCTCTGTTTGGTTGAGCTTATATCAGTAGAACTTTTGTCAGCAGATCTTTTTTCTATAGATCTTTTCTGATAAGAACTTTTTCAAGAAGTCAGTTGACTGTTTGGCTATCATTTTAGAAAGAACTTTTTTGAAAGAGCTTCATACAGTAGAATGTTTAGCAACATAAAAATAAAAGGCACTTTTAATTTTAACTATATTTTATTTTTTAATAAAAATTATTTATACATATAAATATTATCTAAAGTATATTAAACAATATGCAAAGTACAATATATTAATTATTATATAATTTTAAACCATATGAAACATAAATGAAAATATATCTAACCAAATCTTTTATATGGATTATAACATAAATAAAACTAATATTAAAATAAATATTAAAACATATTAAAAAAAGAAAAATAATATTATATAAATCTTAAAATAAACGTGAATATGAGTTTGTGGGTATTGTGGGAATTATGTGTAAAATATAAGGACAAAAGGGACTAAAAAATAAGCTCATTAATTGATCTAAAAAATCTACCTGAAAAAGTCATTTGATAGGTTTTTTTTTAGAAGCTCTAAATTTGAGTTTCTTAAAAAACTATATTTTGGCTGCCAAAAAATTTATATTTATTAAATAAGTATTTTTTTATTTTACAGTTAAACACTCATAAAAAAAAAGACTTGTGTGGTAGAGAAAAGTGGTTATTGACTTTTCAAAAGGTCATCCAAACAGACACTTAGATCAAGACGTCATAGTTATTATTTTTTACCAGAGTTTAAACGGAGGAATCTTTTTAGAAAATTAAAAGTAAAAATCAGTTTTTTCAAAATTTTTATAAATTAAAAGATTTCTTAACTCATAAGGGGAATTATTTTTTTAATCTTAATATTTATTATTATTTACTTAGTAATTGAAACAATTGAATGAAATTTAGCTCGAATTTTACATTTGAGTATTAATTTAATTAATAGTTATTGATGATAATAATTATTATTAAGTACCTTTTTTCTTGATGACATTCAGCTAACGTCACACAATAATGGCTAGTCTAATCTATACTTACCTCGAGAAAACCATGTCCAAATTGCTTAGTTCGCAATAATCATCTGTAAAGCTCATCGCTTTCATCATTCACCAGTTTTAATTACAAAGTCCTCAGTGCACCTAAAAAGGGTTGCCATTAGATTCTCCACTTTATTAGTATAGTGTTGATTCCTATTTCATGATCATTTTCCCCCTCGCGGAAAATGCTTGAAAATGCTTAGAATAGCCTTAATTAATTTGTTGGCTATGATGTAACTTTCATTTCCATTCCAAATTATTGTACTTTGCTATTCTTTTCTTGTTGACAATTGTGTGAAATTTCATACAATAAGTGTTAATTAGAAAACGATTTGTTCTAATTGCGTCCGATTTCTCGTTATTATATTCGTAATTACCGTAATTTAAAACCTTACAATAGTTCAAGATATATTAGGGTATGACCAAGTTAACCATTTTAAGCAAAGTTGAAGAAGATTGGCATGTAGTCCATAAAGCAAGTTAGTGCAATAAGGATTAGGTTTTGCAGAAGCTATTTGCTTTCAACTCTCATATAGCTAGGCACTATACATGGAAGGGTAAAGTTTTGATTTTTGAAGCATTTAGCCCTTTGAGGACCTTTTCTTGGTTACCAAACTTGAGAGCTATTTGCTTTGAATGGTGATTTTAGTAAAAAAATAAAAAGGGATTGTAGTTGGGTTATATATAATACTAGTTGACTAGTGTACTTTCTTGTCCATATTTCACATCTCCTATCAAGTAAAACAACTGTATATGATATCACTCATATTTCTTAGCTTTTACTTCTTAATGTAAACATTGAATTTTTTGTCCAACATGACATGACAAGTGTTAATCCTGATATTAAAAAAAGATAAAAGAAGAGATAAATTAATTTATAAAATACAAATAGTATTTTAGCTATTGCATTTTATTACCCAAATTAATTACCATACTCAATGAGTAAAAAATCGAACTAGTTTGATCAGTTCAATTATAAAAATCTTGAATCGACCAATTTCCTAATCTAATTTACCTTAATGACTTTTATTATTAAAAATTAATCGGTTTGTTAATTAACCAGTCAATTTTCTTAAACTAATCAACTTTTATAAGCAAAAAAAAATCAATAGATTTCATTTAACAATCTCCTTTTTTAATTAAGTTTCAACTTCTTCAATAAGTCGATTTTAAATTCTTAAATCTTATTTAATCTTTACTATATACCGATTTTATAAAGGTATAATAATAATTAAATCTTTAAACCTTAAACATCTAGGTTGATTTAATTTTTAAAATATTGTCAACATGACGAGAGGTTACTCCACCAACTAATTACTGTGTTAAATTGTGCATAAAGTCATAAAAATTCTATAGAAAAATTACCTAATTTTTAAAATTATTAGAAATTGATAATTTTAAGTTTTTCCAAAAAAACATTTTTTTTTATATTTTAGATAAAAATAACAATATAAATATTAGACATAGATTAATTAAATATTAATAATATGATAACCTAAATCAATTCTTAAACCCGATTTAAACTAATTAAATTCAACTTAAATTAATAATGAGTCAGATTTTAATTTACATAAATATTATTTTATTAGTATAAAATATAATATTTATATGAAAAATTAAAAACTAGAAAGTATTTTTTAATTTTATAAAAATTTTAAATTCTTAAAATAGAAAGGAAGTGTGTATCTTTTCCTCTGAATTAAACAACTTATTTGATTTTAAATATCTGACATGAAATAATATACTCAAAACAAAGTAGGATAAGTTCAAGGAGATAGACCCACCACCATGCATGGTTGACAAATGACAAGCGTATAGACCATTTGCAGACCCCACAGGTCACTGCCAAGAAAGAACAACATAGAATTAAACAAAATCCCATTATAAGCCACACAGCTCTTCAAGGATGATTCTGCAGCTTTTTTAGCTTCTTGCCCACAAAAAAACCCTAGTCACTGGGCCACCATAGTAGTACAGCTCTCTAACGTTTACTTCTTCTCTCAGTCTCAGTGCCATGTACTGCTACTCTCTCTGATATTATGGCTTGCTGTTTCTGCAATCATCATCTCATGTCATCACCATTTCTATAGTTTCTTTCTTTCCTTCTATATATCATTTCTTGCTTCTTGGCTTTTTCTTTGTGGGGTTCTCTTCCTGCGTCTTGTCAACCTCTTCAGATCTCTTTATGCTTGAGAGTTTACAGAACAGGGAAGATTGTGTGATCTCTTTCTCTTTTTCTTCTTCTCTACCTGTAGGCTCTTTTCGCTTCTTCTATATCATACTGAGCTCTCTGAGACAAAGATAAGCAGAAATGGGGCATCACTCTTGCTGTAACAAACAGAAAGTCAAGAGAGGGCTTTGGTCACCGGAGGAAGATGAGAAGCTCATCAACTACATTTCTACATACGGACATGGTTGCTGGAGCTCAGTCCCAAAACTTGCAGGTACCCCTTTTTTCTTTTCTATTATTGTACACTCAAGTTTCTCTCGACTGTTTTAGGTAATCTCAGGCCCGAAATATCACAAGATTTCAAAACCCTTCTCGTGATCCTTCTTCTTTCCCGTTTGCTTCTTTTTTCTTGGGAATATGATTGTTTCGCAGGGTTGCAGAGATGTGGAAAGAGCTGCAGATTACGGTGGATAAACTATCTCCGACCTGACCTGAAGCGTGGAAGCTTCTCTCCTCAAGAAGCAGCCATTATCATTGAGCTTCATACCATTTTAGGCAACAGGTAGAGAGAGCTGTATGACAATCTGTATCATCTGCAACGAATTGTTATTGGTTTATCATTTTTTATTGTCACATACAGATGGGCACAGATTGCTAAGCACCTTCCAGGAAGAACAGATAATGAAGTGAAGAACTTCTGGAATTCAAGCATAAAGAAGAAGTTCATCACCCATGATCAAGTTCCTGGTTTAGCCACCTTCACTGATGTTCACAACTCTAGTATTTCTGAAGAATCTGCCACTTTCTTTGCTCTAAATTCAAACCCTAGCCTCATTCTGAGTGCTCAACAGGACCAGCTCTACCACCTTCCTTCACCAACTTCAATGCTTCAAAGTTTCAGCCATGGAGATTACAAATTCAACCAGTCCTGCAGTTACAATTTTGATATGGCTTATTTTCCACCATCAATCCCAGCAGTTCCAAACAATCCATCTTCATATGACTCAATGTGGGCATCACCTTATTTACCTCAATTCATCGATCCAAACCAAGATGATACTGATACTGGTGGGATTCCAACTTACAATATTGGAGGAAAAGTTTCTGATCAAAGTGTACCAGCAGCAATTGCTTGTGAGACTGAACCTATGGTTCCTTTGATCCCAAAACTCTGTGAGATCATTGAAGGAAATATCTGTGGAATGCCATCTTCATGTTCATCTTCATCACAGGATCAGGCAATTGAACCACTGGTTAGGCTTCCATGTTTCCCATCTGGGCCTTACCCAAATGATCTGCAGATTCCAAACAACCAGATGCAGTACATCGAGGCCATCATATCATCACTTCCACCATCATCATCACCACCCTCGTCACCTTCATCATCTGCATATTCAAGTGGTCAATTTGCTGCAAACCCTAACCTTCCCTCTAGCTGGGATGCTTAGACTGTGTGTGTGACTCTAGCTAGTGGAATATTCTATAGGTATTGTGGAATGGAATGATACATTTTGATGATATAAGAGTGCAGTATTTTTTTCCCTGAAATATGCATCAGATGGTGAGTGCAATTGTTATGGAAAAAACCTAAATGTTACTAGTTCGGGGTTCGTCGGTGAGTAATGCTTGCTCCTCGGGCCTTCATAAATATGTGTAGGCTCTTTCATGTAGCCTTCCAGGTCTTCCCTGTAAAATAATCTTCATTTATATTTCCATTGAATTGCCTAATGAAATATCAGTTTCATTATTTATTCTCTATTTCTAAAGAGTACAAATTCACATTTGTTCTTGACAACTTTTGCAAATTCTAACATATGATGATCACTTTATGTTTGTGTATGACTCATATATATACTCAGAATATGTAACTTTGAAATATTTTTAGAATAATGCAAATAGTGCTTTTTACTATGATTTAAAAACTCAACTGATTTAACCGGTTCAATCGTAAAAATCTTGAATCATCTAACTTTCTCGTTCAGTTTTCAATTTTCTGGTTCTATTTACTTTAATAACTCTTGTTGTTAAAAAACGACCAATTTATTGAGTAATCGTTTAATTTTTGTAAATTAATAAGTTTTTATAAATTAAAATACTTCAATTAATTTCATTTAATAATATCTTTAAACTTCAAATTTTTCGATTAATAAGAACAATCTCTTTCAATTATATTTCAAATTATTTAATTTCATTCAACGTTTAACCGCTTTTATAACGATCTAATATTGATCGAATCTTTTAAATCTTAAATTTCTTGTTTCATTAGTTTAACTTTCGATTCGATTTTTAAAACATTAATTTTTTAAAATATTTGGATTAACACAATTGTGTATCAAAATCTATTCCTTTCTGCAATGCATAAAGGAAAAATACATAATAAAACACTGACGTATTGGTACAACAAAAACTTTTCTAAAAGAGAACACAAGTTCAAATATGAATTTGTTAAAACTCCTACCTACAAAAACAATATATTATTTAGTGAAAGAGATCTTTGTATTTACAATAAACTGTTTTATCTGAAAATGCGTTTTAGTAAATTTCTAATTTAAAATTTTCTTAAAATTATTAGAATTATGTTAAATAAATTATGTAATATTATACTAGACTTTACACATCAATATACTTGTTGTAACCTAACTATATAAGAGAGTAATTTCAAGTCACTATAAGAAAATGTCTCTTAGCGACAGATATTATCGACAGAAAACTTTTAGATTTCGTCGGTAATAGAAATTAGCAACAGAATTAACCGACAGACAAAGAAGTCGTAAAAATGGTTGTAGGTAAATATACCGTCCGTTAGCTGTGATCGTCGGTAAATTTATCTACAACCGTTTTATTTCCGCCAGAACATTTGCAAATGGTGTTGATTATTCTGTCAGTAACATTACCAACGGTTATGATTAAATCGTCAGTGAATATACCGACGATTCAGCAAATTCTGACGGTAAAGTTGGAGATGGGTTGTCAATATTACCGACGGTCATTCTTTGCTCCTTCGGTAATATCATAGCTTTTACTGACGGTTTGTTGTGTTCCGTCAGTAAATATAATGGATTTTACCGATGCACTTGTATTTTTCGTCGGTAAATATTTTAAAATTTTTTTAATAAAAAATCTCAACATTAAATTTTATTTCATGATCTTATAGTTAATGCATAATTTCAACAATTATAAATTATCTGTGCATAATATTTTGATGTGTTTATATATATAATTTGTTTAAACAGAAAGTTGATTGATGATATAAAGTTAAAATTATCTTAATTGATAATAAAAAAATTAAATTGTACATAATAAGTATTTGTAATTCAAATGAAATGACTACAAGTACACTATTGTCCTGGTGACCACGGATGCTCTAAGGTGCTACCCCTCCTCTTTAACTCATTCACCTCATTACGGAGCTGAGCTATGTGCTCCATTAATGTCTGCATTGTGCTCTGAAACTCATTAACTTCATTGGTTGTCGATCGTCTACTAGATATTGCTGTACTGGATGTGGAGGATTGCGAATAACATGTGTTTGCAAATGAACCTAACCCGAAGATCCTTCCACAACGATCCCTACCACCCTCTGCATCAAGATATGTTTAACTCTCATCAACGGCTTATTCGTGTTGAGATTGTCGCTGAAAGCTTTCTTGTATTTGATCGTATTAGGAGGTAATACTTATATTAGTAAGTAATAATTATTAAGAATTTATATTAAAGCATAAATTTCACATAAATTAAGTTCTCTACATCGGGTGTTGACGAATATCACACCGTCATGCTTCTTAGTGTGAGTGTACAAAAAGAGTTGACGGGGTGTAGGCCTCATGCCCATAGACTTTTCCTGCATAAGAATAAAATGGTGTAATTGAACTAGAATTTATAAAAATTTCGCTAGAATTTTCTCTATTTTATAATATTTACCCCTTATTGAACAAAGAAAATAACTCAACACAGTCATATATGACACCAGACATTTATATCATTATCATTATCTATAATACACATATTTTCATTTCAAAATTCACACGTCAATTTAAATTGAAATACAACAAAGTAAAACAATTAGAATATAAGTGTAAAGTTTAGATACTTACAAGTCTCTTTATATGCTCTTGGTGGGTAATAGATTCTCCCATATGTACCGAAAGACTCTCTCCCCCCGATCCTCCACGTTTGTTGGTAGAATTACTTTCTGAAATGTATATTGCCTCAGGTGATGTCCAATACTACTATCAATCACACCATATTTTTCAAAACTTTGGCATCTTCTCAGTTTGGCTCTGGTACGTACGTAGCATAAACAAGTGAAAACCAATCATGGTTGCTTAATTAACTTAATCTTTTAGTTTGCTAAGCAATAAATGCTTGGTAATATTCATCTGTATGTTGTATAGTTCACACAAAACATCGCAAGGACTAGATAATGACGAAATATCAGGAAAAAAGAAACAGGGTTACTCCTCAAAATCGAGTACCTTTCATGTAGAGTCAGGGATAGGTTACAATTAGGGATCCTAAAGAATTCCAAAAAAATTGATAAACAGAAATATAATCGAGTTCAAGACTCGAATCTGAAATTGTTTGATTTTCAAACATGCTTAAAAACTTAAATTTATTTATTAAATCGTGTTTGGACTTTTTTTATTTAAATTCAACTTAAATAGACCCGATCTTGAATTAACCACTCTAAAATCGCACCTTTTTACCGTAAAATAATATCGTTTTGGTCAATTATATAAATAACATTATTTTAGTAGTAGAGAGTTAGGCCTGTTAATCTTTTTAAGCAGGCCTGAAGTCCGCTCAAACTAGGTTCATTTATTAGTATTGGGCCGGGTCAGACTGGGTCAATATTGCCAAGCCCAATGTTATCCATTGTAAACCAAAAGAAAATTGAAATAGGTAGCCAACTGAAACGAAAAGCAAGAGCATTATTAGAATTTAGAATAGTTTTAATACATACATCTTGGAAACACGCTCATATCCAAAAGTTGAACATTCTGAAACAGGACAAACAGAAGACGAAATCAAACTCTGATTCTAAACTGCTGGGAGAATTCCTAAAAGAAACTCAAAGCAGGCTGAGCCACTAGAAAACTAACAATGCTGGTCAATAACTTGGTTGGACTAGGAACACATGAAACTCTATATCCTTCTATTCTTTTATCCCTGCCACGATTTCATAGAGTGCTAAGCAGTGATTCTTGATCGGCCTTTTGCGATCCTCCGAGCAATGACTTTCCGTCCACCCTTGGTTGACTTGCTGTTCATGTTCAAAGTTCTTATTAAGCCTTGGTACGTCTACTTAAACAATGAATTAAGCATATAAATCAAGAAAGACACAAAGACAAGAACATCCTAAAGAGCCAGGCCATAGATCATTAACAAAAGAGAATTATAACAATTCCCTGCAGACAGTTTTTAACAAAACATAAGTTGTAAGCAGCCATTTGAGCAAATGAC
>JAOQMQ010000005.1:3665288-3679345 GCA_027563845.1 Erythroxylum subrotundum | reverse complement strand
CAATTAATCTATGTAAGTAACAAATATTCTGTAATCATGAAGATTTGAATATTTTAGATTGTTGCATCAAAGCCAACCATCATGATTAAAATTTTGGAAACAAGTCATTATCAACCTTCAATTTGACCATTTCAACCAAACAAAATGATTAAAAAATAAATAAATCTAATAATTTACAGCAACGTGAAAATTTTGCTAGACGTAGATCTGAGAAGATCTAGTAGTGTGCAATCTTACCCCTAACTAATAGAAAAGTGATTTTTGAAATACCTCTAATAATTTACAAAGGGTAATTCAATAATTTAATTGTAGAATATAATGTATTTTAAAAAGGGTTAAATACATTTATTTATTTTTCATCTTAATTTTGTACACTTGACATTTGATATTCACCTTTTTCATATATTCTTTTCTCACGTAAGAAACCAAAACATATCCATCCAACTTCTGACACCAGTTTGCTTCTGACAGATGAAATTTACCACAAGACACAAGTTTGCTTCTAACATTAAACTTAGGTTAAGGCTACAATCTTTTATCAAATTTAGTTAAACCCAATAATGTACACAGTATACATCCCGAACTTGAACCGAATTATTTCACGACGTTCTAAATCCAGCTCACGCAAAAAATCTAATATTTTTTATACAAGGGCAGGAAAAAATTTAATGTCTTGTCAGCTTAATTATGAAAAAGAAAATAGGTAGTTGGACATAAGTTTGGGGTATATTGGCTTGAATGATGAAGAAAGGGACATCGACATAGACACATTTTGTGTCAGGTAATGCAAATAAACCCTGGAGGTTGTGTGATGGTGGAGCCAAGTGACAACCTAAAATTTGACTTTTAACGTTCTACAAAGGAAAGGAGGTGTCATGCACATCTCATTAGTCATGGGTTTATAAACTTTTTGACTTCTGAGACATTGTCCCATGTCTTTCAGATTTACCTGTAGGGCCCTGAGCAATGCCATGTTCCTTGCAATCATGCAGCATCTTTCTTGATTAAGAGAAGTACCTCGTGATGAATCAAATCTAGTTTCGGTATCTAGTTATCTACATATGTGCAACTCTATGTACATGTTGCTAGACAAGAGTTTTATGCATGTTTCAGCTTACTGGTTTGATAAGCTGACCTCCATCGATTTGCCAGGAAGTCTTATGCATGTTTACTAATTGATTTCACCATGGATGGAACCCGACAGTGTTATAGGCTTGTTATATTCACTTCCTTGGTCGAGGCTGTATTCGTCTAAGTAGGTGTTAGCTGCAAACGTACCCTTCCTGTCAACTTTTGCTAGGAAATCTCTAACGGAACTTGCATTGCTAGAAGATCTTCCAAAGTTGTTCATGTATCTGTTGAACTTTTATGTAACAGTTAGGTGTCTTTTTGCTTCCTCTTCTTTGCACTTCTTGCTGGGAAAATATCTTCTGAGCAAGCAATAGGGTTCTTCAAGCTCTTCGTCAAGGTGCTCCTGATATTCGCGATAATTTCCTTGTTTTTGGAAGTCATATCGTCTCTCGACAGCGTATTGGCTAGCGCCAACATTTTTGCCATTCCAGCAACCTGAAGAAAAAGATTGACATAGTTACCTATTTCGTGCTCCATTAAGCCTACTTGACCAAAGAGACAATAGGCAGTAAATAACTTAGTGTTGTTAGAGCCTTACAGTCTGCTGAAAGACAGACTCCAAAGACGTATGGCGTCCAACATGTCTTCTGGTAATCTTCGAATACCACTGATAATATTCATTATCATCTGCCCCCTCACCACCTCTTACAATATTGTCCTGACGTTTCAGCCATTCAGAACAACTTGAATCTGGACTTTCTAGTGTATCTACCTCACTGTCAACCCTTACAGCTTGTGGTATAGGTTGACTTATACCGAATTGCCTTAAGCAACGATCTGGATTGTGCTTTTCTGATTTGTCAAAGCAAAGCAATGTTGTCTTGGATCTACCAAGAATCAACATAAGCTTGATACCTTCTGGAATAGTTCTGTTGACATTCTTGTACGGTAACCAGTCAACCTACATGTCCCCATTAAGGCAATGATATCATGAATGGTCAAATAAGAAAGGTGGCTAAGAGCCTAGGAATATCCACAAAAAGAGAAAGCATATTGAACAAGTAGCAGAAATGTACATCCTGTGGTTGCAGAGAATCCAACACCTTGCGATATTGAACGAGATTGCATTTTACTCGCTGACCATTTTGTTTTTGCTTCCACCGAAGTGCAAGTGGAAAGGTACCATTGTTTGGCTCTTGACAGAGTTTTGGGCGACCAATATTTAGGTGAGAGTAACTCCAACACTAAAATAAAGAAGTAGGAAAATTGAAGCGAGACTATGTATATATTCACAATGAGTAAAATTTTTAGAATATAAGCGTGGGGAATACATTCCAAGAATGCTTTAGTTTGCCTAGCTTTCTAAGTTAATAGAGGCATTCGTGATCCAATGTAAGAATTAGAATAGGAATCCTATATAGGAATCAAATATCTTTCAACTAAAAACCCATTTGTGTAGAAGCATGTCTGCAGTTAAGTAAAATGCAACTCCTACGCTATCCTGCAAGAAAAAAGAGGAAAACCAAAAGGAGTTGGAAGAAGCAAGTCAAAAAGAAATGCAAGCAACCTGCAATAGTGTCAAACAGCCACTGATGGTGCTTTGTGATTTAGTAGTGGCATTACCAAGTGCTCTATACAAAAATGCCAAAGCTGCTGCACCCCAAGCATACTTCCCTGCTCTGTCAAAATCCTCAAACAATGACAGGTACATAACTGGAACTGTATTCCCACCAGTTGTGGAAAACATGGTACTCCCAATAAGATACAGAAGATAAGCACGTGTAGATTGCTCAACCTCTTCAACTGGGGCATTTTCTGAACACTGTGAAAATGTTTCTTTCAACCATGACAGCTTTACAGATCCACCTCTTCGATCATTTGACGATGGTGTCTTCCCTAAGAGCCTCTCACATGTGAACCCACTAGATGAATCTTTAACTGCTGCACCTGTAATGGCCTCTCCATCAATTGCCAATCCTAATATGAGTGCAACCTCATCCAAAGTAATGGTCATTTCCCCAACAGGCAGATGGAATGTGTTAGTTTCCTTTCTCCACCTTTCAACAAGGGAAGAAATCAGCTGGTTGTCTAAACTAAATGCTCCAATTTTCATGAAGTGCTTAAATCCAGCTTTCTCCACCAACTCCATTTGTTTCGCCGTCAACTTCCACTCATCTAGTTTTGAGGTGTGCTCATGGCATCTAAGTGCACCACGTTCCTATAAATTATCCAAAAAAAATCACTATGCTAAAGCCTCTTAACTTCTCAACAGAGTTGATCATGGAAACAAAAGAGGAAAAGAATAAATAGTCTAAAATTAAACCGTACCAGTCCTTCCCAAACAGCAGAAGACACATGTTCGTCTTGATCATAGAGTACAGAAGGATCAACCGGCCCAGGGCCATCATTAAACCCATCTCCGAGAGCATTAGTGGATGAATCTACAACAACCAACTCCCCGATCGTGTTCATCATGCAAAGATCAGTCAAACAAACTCCACTATGTTTAGGATCACAAGGTCAGCACTGGCTAAGAAAAACAACAAGGCAAAAAGATCGCAAATGGAGCCTAAAAATCAGTCACTAATATTATCTCCAAGTCCAACACTCGAATCCATAAACCCCGAGTGCATAGCCACTCACAAAGTTAAAAATTGAGAATCACAACATAATTTGAATAAAACTATCAAATAAGAACGTAAAAAATGCAAGCTAAAAGCAAAAGCTCTTCCATGAACCAAGAGAATTACAGTTTGTCAAAGTTGATTTCAAGCTCAGTTCCTCAACTATCAAGTGAACAAAGTTTAGAACTTTTTAACAATTTGGTGTAAACCTCAGTTCCTTAAGTATGAAGTAAGCAAAGTTTAGAACTTTAACAAGTTCCAAGGACAAACAATAAGAACCCATCTATTGAAAAACCCCAAAACCTACACACACATCATAACATAAACCCAGTTGATTTTGAAGTTAGGAACAAACAAAGTAATACCCTCTAGTCATTTTATCGAACAGGTTCCATGAAAATGGGAATTTGAGGTTTTTACTTAGAATTCGATGAGAAATTTCGAAGGAGAAGAAATTTTAGACCTTGAACAACAAAGCCGGCAACTACTTGTCGTTTCTAGAGTGTATGCTGCGATCAGAGAGCGTTGGCGACGATCTACAAGGTGGAGAAGAAAGGAGGTTGATCGGAGAATTTCGTTGGTCAGTACGACATGTCGTTGGGTCTCAGTTGTGTGACCTGTCGGTGGACAGCAAACGACAAGACAGATCGCGGTCCTCGTACTAAAGAGATAACCGACATTACACCTTACATGGCGAGACATGTCGGTATCTAAATTGAAATTAACAGAATAAACGTAAGTTAATTGAATTTTAAATTAAAATTAAAACTAAATATATGATATAATTTGATTTAATTTAAATAAAATAATATTATTAATTCAATTAATTAAAATAAATCAAGTTAAATTAATCTCAATTTTTTAATTTAATTTATCGAGTAATACAAAATTCAATTAAATTAATATTATTAATTCAATTAATTAAAATAAATCAAGTTAAATTTACCTCAAAATTTTTTAATGATATTAAATTAAAAAATTTTGAGGTAAACTAGTCTAACATTTTAACAATTTTCAACTTTTTGGTATAATTTAGTTTAATAATCTTTGTAATTAAAAATTAATTAGTTTATTAATTAATCAATTAATTTCGTAAACTAAGTTTATAAATCAAAATAAATCGACTAATTTTTATTTAACAGTTTTATTTTTAATTAAATTTTAAATTTTTTCAATAGGTAAGAATAATCTTCTTTAATGATTTTTCAAATTCTTTAATTTTATTTAGTCTTGATCGAGTATAATATCGATCGAATCTTTTAAACTTTAAACCTTTTGTTTTATCGGTTTAACTTTTAGTTTTATACTAGGTATGCATTAAAATTAAAAGGGTTCCAAAGGTTGTAAGGTTGTCATCTAGACTTGCATAGACTCTTCATGGTAGATAGGAAAATAAGTCTTAAGAATTATTAACATAAGCATCGAATTCCTCATCCTGTCATTCATCATTCAGGATTGAAGAAGCAATCACTAAGATGTAGGCCACAACATCTGACTCTTCATGATTCTCACTCCATACATCTATAATTGGAACTCCAAAAACTCACAGCTCTGCTCAATTCTGTCTTGTAGACCCCAAAAACATGAAAAGTGGCGGATTTCCAAACATTCATCTTGAAGTAGTAGAAGGGTATTGAAGATGAAGTTTCTGCTTGTACTGCTTAAGTTGATCATCCTGTTCAAATAATCACAACTAAATTACCAAATAAAGAAATTTCAGGAATGGGAAAAGCGTCCTTGCCTCACCTTCCTCCTAACTTCATGCTTCAACCTTGCGACGAGATCGAAAAGATACTCATAGTTAGACTTGTGAGGCTCCTGCATTGGAAACACTCTTTGTTGCAAAAATGAGGAGGGAAAAGATCAGAAAGCAAAATAAATCGCCATTACCGGAAAATTTGAGGGAAGAGGCAATCCCTCAACCTCAGAAACATTAGGAATTACTACCAGGTCATTGCCACTTGCATCATCTTCCAGGGATATATTCCAAGAAGGGGGATTAGAAATACCTACGGCCCCAAAACTCATCGAAGCGGAATAATGTCGCTGACCAAAAGAGATATGAGTAGCTGTATCCTGTATTTACTAGAAGAAACTAAGAATGTAATTCAAGATTTAAAAATAAAAGATTAGTGAAAGTGCCCACAAGAGAAAGAAATGAACATTTAAATGGCAGAACACTCGCTTAAGGGAAATAAGATACGATTTTTACGATAATCTAGGTACCAACTGAGATTAGTTATAGGGATGCTACATCTAGAATCTACACTGTACTGTAAGCACCTTTGTATCATTTGAATCAAGTTTTATGCAACCATCCTCAATCTTCCTCACTGCCAATTGGTCACCATGATCTTCTCCATTGGCATCCTCAAGTTCTGTCTTCATTTCAAAGGCAACATTTCCATTGATATCATTCCCAACCAAGAAATTTTCAGTTGTAACATTCTTCCCAACCCAGTGATCTTTGTTCATCAGGTGATTATCCACTTCCAATGAAGTTCTCAGGTGCTTAGTCATCTTTTTCCCCCAACAAACTATTCCCTCCTCAACTTCATCTTCTTGATCAAATCCATGCAGATTCATAGCACTCACATGTTCTTTAGGAATAAAGCCTTGCCCGATTTTTGATATCGTCAGAAGCTTATCCTTCTCTGGTTCATTTAAGTCCTTGAAATCCATCCTATTGATTTCATCAAGCGTCTTTCTGCATGCACTGACCTGCATAATGATTTCAAGCATTCATCAGAAACTTGTCTCACGTTTTCTTGTTCCACTTGTCGTCTTCGAAATCAACTAAAGAAAGGGAAATTATGATAGATTTGCTACAGATAGTGTACAAGTTAATTAGCTAACCAAACTCAAACCAACACGACAATTTACAACTAAGAGCTAGAGCATTTAAACAAAAGCATACCATACGCTCAATACTAATCTTCAAGATTCGAGAGATATCACCTTCTGCAGCCTGTGAAAATTTAAAACACAGAAAAGAAACATCCATTATAATGCAAAAGAGAACTTAAAACATAGATACATTACCTCTCTTACCAGTTTATTTTGACCATGGACAATCCCACTACTAATTTCTCTCATCAACACCAAAGCTCGAACCTCCCTATCATCTAAAGTGGCGAATTCCAACGAATTTATATAGTCCATAATCTTTCTACAATCATTGCTTCTCTCTTCCAAAACTCGCTTCAATTGCAGTTCCATTGCAGATTACTATGCCAATAAAGATTCGAACTTTAAATTCGTAGTACGAGTAGAACAACGAAATTGGAGCGGCAGTAGAAAAGAAACCAAATAATCTGAGAAGGGTCAACTTAAATCACTTAATTCAGTCCAAAAACACCCTAAAATTCAACAAATCGTTAAACCCAGAAGAGACTTTCATCCAATTCCCAAGGGAAATCACAAAAGAACCCAAAATTGACAATGGAGGAACAGTCATAGAATGGATTAAAGTCAAAGGAGAAAAAACTCACAGTAAATTCAGACAGTTTCCAACAACCAATGTTTGGAAGATGAACTCCTGTTGTTTTGGAGCACCTAGTGAGAGACGGATCAAACAAACGAAAAATCTAACCTTTCTGGGTTTTGAAATCTAAGTTACAATTTCCATCTTACTTTTTTTTTTTTTAAGTTTTAAAAATAGCAAAGTTAAGAAGTTATACTGTTTAAAACGTTCGGTTAAAAATTGAATAACGTTCGGTTAAAAATTTAATAAAATTAAAAAATTTTAAAAAAAATTAAAGAATAATATTATTACATTTTAAAAAATATTATTATAAAAATTAATTAATTTATTTTAGTTTATAAAAACTGATTAATTTACAAAAAAAATAGTTGATTAATTAATAAGTTGATCAATTTTTAAATTTATTAAACTAAATCAAATCGAAAAATTAGCTGCTTTAAATTTTTCACCGTTAAATCGGTTTGAATTTTAAAATGTTAAAAAAATAATAAATTAATTCCGTAACATCCAACCATTCAATAACTGGGAGAGATCTCCCAAATTGCTGTAAATAACTGAGATTTATTTAGATACAAAAGTCACGGCACTTTAGAAACGACGGATAAATGGGTTAGATGTTGGTGGAAACAGGAGGCGCATGTTTTTCGGAACAGGGTGAATTGAAGCCTGTTTTTTATTAGTATAATTATCAAAATTAATCACTCTTTAAGGCTTATATTTAGCTGCTTCATACTACCATCGTCAGGCTGCTTGTTCTTAAAAATTCCCCATTATTTGTCATTTTGCATTATTAAGTATTTTGAAAAATGAAAGAATGAGCAGCCTTTAATTTGAAAGATTAATTATTAAATATAATTATAATAATTTTACATGATCATAGTACTAAATGACATGCAGAGTATGAATTTCTTTAATATTTTTTAAAAATATTATCATGTTTATTGTAATTATATTTATAATTTTTTGTGTATAATTGAATGATGTTTATAATTTTACTAATATTTATTAATAATCCATATGTTTTAATTTATTTATTATTTTTATAGTTTTATTTGTTTTTAAAATTGTTTTAACAAAATCTATATAAGGAGATCCTTATATATTGCTATTTATTAAAACATTATCATATTTATTTTATTTTATTTACTTTTCATTAAAATTTTATCATAATTTATGTAATTTTAAATATGATATATGTCAATTCTATCAAAAAATTATTTTCAAAAGATATTAAAATAAAAATTATAAAAATATGAGAATAAATATGAGAATCACTACTTGTAATATTAAATTATATAAAATTTTATTAAATCAAGAAAATTATAAAAAAATATATTTAGATGAACCAATGGTTGAATTTCTTGTATCGTTAGGATTACAAAGGACACTCAATGTGACTCAGATCAATGGACCATCAAAATTTTTAGGGTTTTCATTTGTTATTAACAATGAAGTTTGTTTTAGTTTAAAAAGATCGCATCTTTATTATCCCAGAGTTTGAGATTGTGTAAATCACGTATCTTTTGACTGCAAGAGTGAAATCCCATTATCAGTAAACCCTCTTTCTTTCTCACAAACCCCTAGCAGGCTCTGGACGGTCAAGGGCTAGGGTTTAAGTTCTGTTGAAAGGGGAATTGAAAGCTGAATTATTAACCAAATGGGCGACGAGAGGAGATTTGAGGATGATGGGTCTGCCTTTAATGGTGTGGGGGAAGAAATTGAAGACTATTATAATGATTTGGGAGAAGAAGGTTTTGGTGATGCAGTGAATGAGAGAAAGAACTCACACCCTTCACCTGCTTCTTCAACTAATTCTGGGTTAGCTTTTGATTTTCGATGCTTTGTGGTTTAATTCTTTAAAAGTGGAAACTTTGTTGAAGTAGTGATGAGAAATAATTTTGGGTTTTCTTCTTTTCTATTTTTCTCTTTTGTTGCAGAAAACTCTTCGTTGGTGGCATCTCCTGGGAAACGAGCAGAGGTGCACAAAGTTCTCGAGTTCATGTTTTTACTGTATTTGCTGTTATAATGTGCTATGCAACTTGGTATGCTTCTGTTTGAATCGGGGTTGTAAATTTGGTAGGATTAAGTATTTGGTGCTTGGTATTCTGGAGGGTGTTGGTTGGGTACGGATTCCAAATAGGAACTCAGTGACTGGATTTTGGTTCTGTGGAGGTTTATCATTTTGTTATTTCTTGTATCTTATTTGGTCTTGTTTTAGTGATAGATCGTGCTTAAGGTTTGGCATAATTCTCAATGAGGTACTATGTTAACAATTTAGTGTGTACTTGGTTATCGGTCCTTGGAAGCTTTAATTAAATTGTGTGATGTGAGGGACTCTAGGAATCCCATTGTAATAGCTATCCGATCATTTTGCGAGTATCTTGGCTAATGGTCCTTTTCAGTGCATTTCAACGTGTTAAGTTTGATAATTTAGCAAGAGGTTTTGATATAGTAGCTATTTTACTACTTTATATACATGTCCTTTATTGTGATTTTTGTTACCATCTGTTCCTTTGGTTCCGACATGATTCATGTGGATTTGTTTTCAGAGACATTTACTCATCATTTCAGCCAGTATGGAGAAATTGTGGACTCCATAATAATGTCAGATAGACACTCTGGACGGCCACGGGGGTTTGGATTTGTAACTTTTTCTGACCCAGCAGTTGCTGATGAAGTTTTGAAAAATGAGCATGTTATAGACGGCCGAGTGGTAAAATAATCTTCTATTATCTACTGAAATATGATGCTTATGTTCCTATTCTTTTTTTTGTCCCACCATAGTGATGGTTAATCTTGTACTGGTTAAGGCATGTTTTGGTGTATTCTGTTGTCAGGTGGAAGTCAAGAGAACAGTTCCAAGGGAAGATACAGAGGTTAATGGCGTAACGTCACTGAACAAAATTTTCATCGGTGGAATACCATCGTCTTTGACTGAAGGTTTGCATGGTTCAAATCTTAATTGCGGATTTTTCATTTCCGCTTGTGTTTGACCATCGTCTTTTCACTGTTTCCTTTGCGCACAGATGAGTTGAAGGAACACTTCTCTATCTATGGTATTGTTGTTGACCACCAAATTATGGTGGATCATCAAACTGGAAGGTCGAGGGGCTTTGCTTTTGTCACTTTTGAAAGTGAGGATGCAATAAAACAGATCTTGTCGGAGGGCAGAATACATCAACTTGGAGGCAAGCAGGTGAAGTTTGAAATTTTGGTTGAGATTTGATACTACTGTTGTATACTTCATGTTTTGAAATGTTCATAACTCAAGATTTGCTAACATAATATTTAGGTGGAAATAAAGAAGGCTGTGCCAAAAAGATCAGGTGGTGGTCCCGGCAGTACCGGAAAATCTTTTGGTAGAATAAACAGTTATACTGGTGGATATAGTGATCATCACAGTTCAGAATATGACTATAACGAGAGAATGGGCAGAGTACATGGTGGTTATGGCTACTATTATGGATATCCTCCCAATGGAGGTTATGGGGGAGGCTTTCCTGGAGCTTTTTTGGGTTATGGTGGCTATGGTTATGGATTTGGATTCGGAGTTGGAGGACCGGTGATGTATCCAGCTAATGGATATCGAGGCACTGGATTTCTTATGCCCAACGCGAACGATGGTGTTGGTGGATATCCCAATGGGAGAGGACGAGGAAGAGGAGGCGATAGTGGTAACAATGGACATAATGTTAATGTTGGTTACGGCGATGACAAGGAATACGGAGGTACCCCTAACATAGTCGGTGAGCGGTATCATCCATATCGGAAGTAGATAACTTTCGCTTCCGGTTAAAAAGGTTGTAGATGAGAAAGATTGGTTTTCAAGCTTGTTAGGACTAGGCATTCTTAAATCCTAGTACATAACATGTTCTGTTGCAACTGAGATTGAATTGGTTATATCATAAACTGGTTTCTTTATGTAGACAAGTCTACTGTTTTATTGCTGACTGCACCATATTTTGGGTGAAAAATTGACATAAATGAACATGAGCAAGATTTACGGTCCAAAGTTGGTCCGAAACGGTTCAATTAAATTGCTAAAATGATTCCGAATCGTTTCAATTAAAATACTAAAATGACATTATTTTGATTCGAAATTTGAGTGACATGTTTATTCATATCTAAGTTTAACTTACTAGCTTAGAAATAAGATTCCAATCTAAAAGATCACAGTAGCACTATCTTTCTATTGTTGTTGAAGTTGAAACCTCTTCTTAGTTTGATAAGAATTTTGATGGAATTGGTTAAAAACGTATAATAAACAGAGTTTAATTTTTATAAATGAACTCAACAAAATAATCTTTTATCACAATATTTTTTTTGATAATTCAGTAGGTTGAAATTAATAGATTAAATTATTTTATGAAAGATATAAAAATTTCATATAATTTAATTTTAAAAAATATTTTGATTTTCAAATTTAAATAATTTTTTCTTAAATTTGATTAAAAATAATGAAAAATATGTGCAAATTTCCCAAATATCATTAATATAGTAATATTGAATAACTAATTAGACTGAACTTTAATTAATAATTTAAGATAAATATAATAAATTATTAATTAAGTTCAAAATTAAGAGTTTATATATTATGTTTATGTCGTTATTTTTTAATTAAAATAGAATTTTTTAAAATTAATCTAGCAATAGGTAGCTGGATAATTTTGATTAAAATGGATAGATTATCTTAGCTTTGATGATCTTTAACTTTACAATTATCGTTTCACTGTTTTTTTTTTTTTTAATGCTTATCCAACCACTGACACACCGAACACTGCACAGACCGTTGAGTTGAGACTCCCAAGGATTGAGGAAGTGTACAAAAATGGCCACAGCATCATCACTAGCGAAGGCCACAAACACTCACTACTGCTTGTTATCATCAACTGCCACGGCAACGTGCTCAAGTTTTCGTCCACAGCTTTCCCACCATTTCAGATCAATACCCACTTCTAGTTTCTCCAAGATTCAGCCTTTTTCTGCTTCTCTCAGAGCTTTCTCTGCCCAAGCATCCAGTTCTACAAGTAAAGGTGTCTACTTTTTGTGTCTTGGCAGTGTTGTCTTTGATGGGTTGTCCTATTTTTGGTCTGTATCATCTAGCTGACATCTTATTCAGCAATCTGAACTTTGTTGAGGCTTGATATGCCAATGGTTGGAATTTGGGATAACTGTTATGGTACTACTGAATTGTGAGATTGGCTGAATTTTATGGAATTTGTGCTTTTATGAAGTGGGATTGGAAGATGGAGGTCGTGACTTTTGGTATTAGTTTCACAGTCCTGTTTATTCTAATGCTCCAATGGTGATTTGTGGAATGACCTTGTTTCATACTTGAAATAAATGATTAAACACAACTTTCTTCTTTGGGAAAAACAAATTTTTATATGTAGATGTTCCAGTATCTGAAATCTTCTTCTGTTTATCTTAAACTACATCTTATTTTGCATTTGCAGCAGATGAATTGTGCATACGTGTTGGCTTTCTGGGGATTGGAATCATGGGTTATCCGATGGCGCAGAATCTCATAAAAGCGGGGTATTATGTCGTTAATCCCATAAATATTGATTGAACCTTCATATTAAACAAAACATTAACTCTTTCTGATGACTATTCACTCAGAAATCACATGAAGTCTTTGTTTGTCTTTGAATCATGGTTCTGGTTGCAGTAAATGTTGAAAATGTGTAGCTTTTTCATTTGAGATAAGTATCAAATTTTATTCTCTGAAGCTTAATCCTTGTTTGAAAATCTCCTAGGTGCGATGTGACTGTTTGGAATAGGACCAAGAGCAAATGTGATCCTCTAATCAGCCAGGGTGCGAAGTAAGTACTTAATCTGTTACATGAAATTACTTTGGAACTCTTACATAAGTATGGAATCCGCCAGAATATGAAAATGTCATGCATTCTCAGAATCATGACACTTCTTACATGAAAATTTTGCTCAAGTAATAATAAACAAGAAAATTTTCCTACAAAGAGAAAAGTACAACCTTGTTTTGTAAGAATCATTAGATATTCCATTTTCCCTTAACCAAACTTATTTTCAGCTAATAATGAATCATCAATTGTCAACATAGATTTCTTTCTTTTGTTATTTCATTTCCTTTTGGTTCGTGTTTTGGTAGAACTTGGGATTTGGTTGAATTAAGATATTTATTGATTTATATTGACTTCCAAATTGAAATCTCGTAGTGAATATTTATGTACTAGGATAAACGAGGTTATATGGTAAATGGGCACATTAATTAGTATTTTAAACACGATTTAATTTACACCCCTTTTTAAATTTATTCATAAGGAACTAGCTATATTTAGTTGATCTTAATACTTTCTTCTACAAATATTCAGTATCTATATCTTGATCCAATCTGGGGAAAAATTGTCATGCTTATAACTTGTACGTTATTTTAGATATAAACCATCTCCCGAGGAAGTAACTGCAGCTTGTGATGTAACATTTGCCATGCTTGCGGATCCTGAAAGTGCAGTGCGTATTCTTTAGTTTGCTTTACTTCACCTAATTTTATCTTATTATGATATCTTATACCAGCCCTATCTCAGGTGGATGTTGCATGTGGAAATCAAGGGGCTGCAAGTGGCATTGGTCCTGGAAAAGGGTACTTTTCTTTTTTCTCCTTTTCTTGTTCCTCCTCATGACCATGATTTATATATCATTCACATTGATACTTATTAGTCAATGCTCTTATATTTGTATTAGATGTCTTGCACAAATTTAGTTTGAGTTTGTAATGTTCTTAGCATTCAAGAAATCACCCTGATCTTGCAAAGCTGCTATACTTATAAAATTAGTTGGAAACTAGTTTTGAAAATGTAGGATGAAGTTGTAACTGTTGGAAGTAACAGCTCAAGCTT
>JAOQMQ010000005.1:3634372-3645518 GCA_027563845.1 Erythroxylum subrotundum | reverse complement strand
TTTAAGCTATTGTGGTGAAACGGTCATTTAACAATATTAAATTTTATGTATTTGTGATTGTTATAGTTAAATATAATTTTTATTTAAGAAAATGAACTACAACTCAACAAAAGAAATTCTAGAAAAAGATATCAAACACTACTTTTCTCTAAGCTAATCAATCTTGATCATGCAAAATTCATATAAAAACCAGCTAAGTGTGAGAACGAACTCACCATTAGGATCTTCTCATCCCAAAATGTGAGGACATGAGTAAAGTTTCACCACCAAACATGTCATCAAAAGAAAACAGAAAGGAAAAGAAAAGAGGAAACCTGTCAGATTAAAGCAGTGCTTAAGACCAACAATATCAAAACAAGAATGGAAAAAGAAATGCAGCAAGAAATTAAAAAAACTAAGGATGCATGCTAGCAACAAATATGTACCATTCATCCAATTCTTGAGAGGTTGAAAGTGGTAGCCAGTTCTGTAAGGCTGGTCTGGTGTATTAGAACTGTTCTGAAGATCTTGAAGTGCCCTGAAGACATGACATGAAGAATAAAACTGAAGAAGAAAGAGCAGAAGACATAGGAAGAGGAAGAGCTTGAAGGCAGGGAAGTTCATGATTTATAATTACAATGAGATGGGAATGTAATACATGCAATCTTGAGATATATACAGTCAAAAGACAATGAGGAGGAGGAGAAGAAGAAGAACCAAAAGGGGTTGCATGAATCAAACCTCAACTTGTAATTTCATGGTTAGAAAAAGAGAATAAGAATCTTATTCTTAATAAACAAGTGAAAGAGCATCTTTGAAAATGATGCTTTGAGTTATTTAATCACATGAGGGCTTGTTAAAAATTGGTTTACGTGTCATTCCTGATTAATCCAGTATTATTTTAAGACCTTTATTTTTTCTTAATCCTATTTGAACTGTATCATTATCTTTGCACTTGTAGCAACTTCCTACCTACTTCCATGCTTGTGTTATGCTATATATTATTATAATGATTAACATTTGGATTAAGTACAGTCATTTACAAAATTAATTAAATCTGTTAAATATAAGATATTGATTTCCAAAATTAAGCTTCATAACTAGAACATATAACTTCATCTATTTGTACCAATTGAAAACCAAGAACTAAGAAAAATAAGATTAGGCAGCTCATCTTAATAAGATAACAACACATAGCTTGAAGTACATCTTTAATTTAATTGTAATTAAAGAGGCTTGGACCACGTTTCCAAGTCAATCATATTTAAGTGATTTATCTTAAGAAAGTCAATTTAATAAGACTTAATTACACTGCATTCCTTATAATTTGACTTTTTAAATTATAACTCTTAAAATTAATATTTATTCTTACTATATTATTTACGAACTTTGTACTTAATATTTCATTAATTTGTCGTTTATTTATAATTTTAAAATAACATTAATTTCAATACTTTGACGTTTTAAGTTAAAAAGTAAAAAAAAAACTTAATATGCAAAGAAAATTATTGTATGATAGCTAACCACAGAGAATAAACAATAATTTTTAAAATATGGAAATTAAAATTTAAAAATACAAAAATCCAATCACAAAGGGTTTAATGTATTTAATACTTATTAATATACTAACCTATAGTCAGAGGATGAAGCTAGGTTAACTAGTTGGCCCATTAGGTCCCAAGAATAAAGATATATTTAATTTAATAAAAATAATTATTGTAAAAATCAGCAAAATATGCTTCCAATAAATATACTATATTAAACTTTAGATCGGACTCCACCCCGTATTGATCTACGGCTCCAAGATCTTGGTAAGATATTTAAAAGACATTAGAATATTGCTTCAACTTGACATATATATGCAATGGAAGCCATTAGCATTATGTCAACAACAACATGACAGGAATGTATCGACCCTTCATGTGATGTGTATTGGACAAAGAGAATCAAACCTCTATTAAATTGCTCGATTGTCAATTCCTTACTATATCATATATCATGCAAGTTGCATATGCACAATTAGGTCACATTGTATATGTATAATCTCAAATTGTATAAATATAGATATTAGCATTTTTATATTCCATAATTTAATTGGGAATACAACCCCTTTTTTATTTAATATTTAATATTTTTAATTTCGATTAAAATATAAGTTACGCTTTTGTATAATAGGAAGTTGATATTTAATATCGCTAAATAATTATTTTTTTTCTTTTCCTTGTAGACCAACAAAGATGGATTCAGTAAACATAATAGAGGTAGTTCAACTTATCAAACATGCCAAATAATAGGGTACATTGAACATGATAACAATCAATTAAAGCAATAACAAAGAGAAGTGAACACATATTGAACAACCAACTCCAAAGAGCACTTATAGCTAGTAAATCTCTTGGCCTTTAATTCATAGCTCTTCTGATCAGTTGATGAGAGCTTTCTTCATGCTCCAAGCACTCAAGCTTGTGATCATTACATTTTCAGTTCCATTGTTGAAAGCAAACAAGTGGGCATCCTGGTTTATGGCTAATGTGGGATACACTCTTGAAGTGATACAAACTTTTCCTTCTCCTCCAAAGCTCTCTACTATTGAATGATCAATCTGACAAGAGTGAATCAAGAACAATGTCATAGAAATCGGTTCCAAAATGATTAAATCTATAAATTAGAGCATATTTTTGTAATAACTTACACAATCGTACAACTACGATTAAACTCACCAAAGTTCTCAATGACAGGTTTTCATGAACAGGGTCTAAATCCAGGAAAGTTCCATAAGTGGTCATGTCATTGTTGTGGTTTAATGAAGACCTGCCAGCCATATAAAGAGCATAAGAAAGAGTTTGAAATATAAATTAATCCATTTGGGGTTAAAGAAGAGAGCATTATATGCGGAAAATGGCACCTGCTTTGGTCACTACATATAAGTACCACAGAGCTGTTCTTGCCTTTGAATATTCTGAAGAACACTGATGTATATTCTTGCATGTCTTTTGAAGCCAATATCAGTAGGCCAAATGGACCCAAACTTCCTTTAACTATTGCACCCTTTTGGCTACAAAGCAATTGCGGATTGGTCCAGCTTGGATCCAACACTTCTGCTTTGTCAGATTTAGATACCTTAAATGAAATCTCCACATCTGCCTGTTAATCAAAATAGTTATATTACTAATGACTGCACAAAGCCCTTTTACTGGAATGATGAACAAGTGGTGTTATAGATAGGCTTAGCAAAAATAGCCCAAATCTGACCGATCCTATCCGAAATTAACAGATAAAGTTCGATTTAACCAGAGTTCGGAATTCGGATAGGATTTGAGTCAAAAGTGCATAATTTGACTCGGACCTATAGACGATTTTGCAACCTTAGTTATAGACTTATAGTACGTACCTGTGCAGCTGTGACACCTGAAACCTGAAGGACTGATCCTCTTTTCAGGACTTGGCTTGGCAAGTTGACAGGATTCATGCGTAAGGTTTCAAGTTCCTTGATCGGCCATTGTATCAGTTGCTTTCCAGATTTGTGAAGCCATAAACTTCGTGGAATCGCCTGCAAAACAAGTTCAAGAAAGATTCTTCACGCAATCACATCACCTGTCACGTGCATGACCAAAATAAACAAGAACCAGATTCTGCAGAACTCGGTAATATAGATATACCAAAAAGCTTAATCTGTTACCTGCACTCCTGACCACCCCTTCTTTACATCATCTTCAGTGGTTGAAGATTCATTAATCCAACCCCACAAGATCCTACGTTTCTTATCACTGTCATAGAAAGTTTTCGAAGCGTAGAATTTCCCATAATCATATCTTAATCCGGAATCACCTTCCACAGAATCCTTATCAGGAGTATAAACGTCATTAACATAGTCATAAACTCCTATAGTGTAGTAGTCATGTTTGGTATCGTCCAGACTGACCTTAAACACATGTTTAAGATTCGAACCTATTAAGGATGTTTCAAGACCATCCGTACCATGAACGTTTACAGGAAAAAAATCAGGACACTCCCACATTCCTGTCTCCATAGCTGAATGTAAAGGGTGTAAGGACTGAGTCCAGTTCGTGAAATTTTGGCTTGTGTACAGTATCGCTAATCCCTGAGCGTTGATCTTGCTTCCTACCAGAACTCGCCACTTCCCATCAGGACCTAACCAGGCTGTGGTAGGGTCTCTAAATGAGCTAGCATTGATTTGGTTCTTTGGAGTGGGTGCCATTAGTGGATTTTGCCCTGACTTAACCCATTTCCTGAGATATGGGTCTGAGCGGTTCTTAGGCACAGCCATGTTTTGAACTTGTTGTTGGAACCTGTTGACTCCAGTGTAGAGCAGGATGGGCTCGCCACCAGGGTGGATTGTGATTGAACCTGACCAGGCACCATAGACATCGGAGGACTCGCATGGCCAGAGAGCTATTTCATGTGGTGTCCAATTGATGAGGTCCCTCGATGTTGAATGAGCCCACACAATGTTGCCCCACTGAGCACAGTAAGGGTTATATTGGTAGAAGAGATGATAAATACCCTTGTAGATCATTGGTCCTACCAAGCAAGACATCAATAATAATATTTTTTAAAAAAAGTTGATAATGAGAATAGAATGGCATAGTTTATATACTTAAAATGGCATTTATAGTAGCCAAGAAGCAAATCAGATTACTCACCATTAGGATCTGCAGCATCCAAGAACATCCCATGATTCCCATCATTTTTCATAAGTTGATTTTAATGAAGAAAAAAAGGGACAAAACAAGAAGACATGTTAAAAACTCAAAAAGAAACTTAACTAAGAATGAAAAGAACAAGAACAAGGTAATAGAATGACCATTCATCCAATTCTTGCGAGGTTGAAAATGGTAGGCAGTTCTATAAGGTTGAAAGCTAGTAGCGGTCGCTTCGAGACTTCCAAGGTGGTTGTAGATTTGGTGAGAAGCTTGAACCTGAAGAACAGCATTATTATTACTAAGTAGGAGAAGAGCAAAGAGCAAGAAGCAAAAACTCAAAGAAGAGAGGTTCATGGCTCAGTTGCTTAATTTGTCTTTGTGTAATACATCAAGTTCATGCAGATTTAGTAATTTATAGATGTTGTTATACTATCTTTTTTAGGGTTGGTGGCTGTAAATTTAAAAGGGTAAAACGATCTTCAACGTGAATCACATTTTATGAGGGAAAGGACGATCCAATTTTTTTTAAACAAATATCGAATTAATTTATGAGAACAAGATTTTAAATTGTGAATTGCAAATTTTGTTATAACAATTACCGATGTTTTAAAAATCGGACTAAAAATTAAACCGATAAGACAAGATATTTAAGATTTAAAAGGTTCAATCGGTATTAAACTATCATAAAATAAGCTAAAAATTAAATAAAATTAAAATATGATTGAAAGAGATTGTCTTTACCTTTTGAAGAATTTAAAGCTTAATTGAAAGAACTTATTAATTTATAAAAATTAACTGATTAATTAATAAATTGATAGGTTTTTAACACAAGAGTTATTAAAGTAAATTGAACCGAAAAATTAAAAACCGAACTGAAAAGTTGGACTATTCAAAATTTTTACGAATGAACCGACCAAACTAGTTGAGTTTTTTAATCATTGATAATTACAATACTATACAATTATTCTACATATTTTTTTATTTATATATATAGTTTGTGGTTGTCAATTTAAAGGGTAAAAGGGTTAAAAACAACTTTAATGTGAGTCACATTGTATAAAGAAAAGGCAATTAAATTTATTAAGAAAATAATACCTGATTAATAGGAATAAAACTTTAAATTGTGTGTAAAAATAATAAAAATTTCATTATAGTAAATTATAATAGCAATCCAAACCAAAATTATTTTATTTACCATACAACTATATACAACAACAACAAAAATCAGGTAAAAATCTCATTGTTATCTCGGTTCTGAAAAAGTCCAATAATACTTAATCTTACTCGTAACTAATAGGGATGTATATGTCAAATAATTTTGAAGGGTTAAAAGGTTAGAAACAACTTTCATGTGAGTCACGACCCCTAAGAAAAAAGTTAAAAACAACATCAATGGCAGACATTCCACAAGTAAAAGTAAAAAACGTGAATCAAATTTTATAAAGAAAAGGGCAATCAATTTTTTATGAAAAAAAATAATATACCAAATCGGTTTGTAAGAATAAGATTTTAAATTGCTAGTCCAAATTATATGATAATAATTATAAACAATACAAGCATATTTATTCCCGACTCCACCACTTCAACGTAATTTCTACTTAGTATTGTTGTTGATAAATTATAGTAAGAATTTTACCCGAAACTAATTTATTCATGATTTGGAAATGGGGACAGCTATTATAGTGTCTGCTATATGCTAAATACAATTCTTCATAGGTATACATCATAAGATGGTAACATAATCATGTAAGACAACAAAGTGACTGCAAGAAAAAGTGGAATGTGGAAAAGAGACCCCAAAGACTTTGGAAATTTTGGTGATGGACTACTTCTTGGTGTTTCTTTTTTCTTAGTGATCTTGCTTTGGACTGTAGCTTGATCTTGAAAAGACAAGGAACAACCTCTGATCATTGTATCATCTTCAGACAAGCAATCCTTTGATGTCCCTCCAACTTCGTAGGTTAAAAATGGTGATTGCAGATAACAGTAAAGAAGATTGCTGACGTGAAAAGAGTGCTTTTTTTCTGAATAATAACATGTTTTACACGGCTGGATTAAGTTAAATACAGATGGGGCCGTTCATTTGGACTCTAATATTGCTTCTGCTGGAGGTCTCCTTCGGAACTGTCAGGGGAACTGGTGCGGGGGATTTCTTCAGCATATTGACGTCGGCACACCTATTCTGGTGGAACTTACCGGGGTGTACTCTGGGTTGAACCTGGCCTGGGATTGGGGTTACCGACGCGTGTTGCTGGAAGTGGACTCCCTTGAGGTCATTAACCTTCTTTCGTCTTCCCTTTTTGTTTTGACTGAGCTTTCTGTTTTGGTGACAGGTATTCGAGACCTTCTTCGCCGTGACTGGGATGTACATTTGGAACACACGCCTCGAGAGGGGAACCGCTGTGCAGATCATTTGGCTTCTCTAGCCTCGATCTCAGCGCCGGGCCTACATTTCCTGCGGGAGCCTCCCTGGAGCATTTTGGATGACCTCCACTGGGACAAGCAAGGACACCTTTACACTCGTTCCCTTCGTAGGGGATTAGATTGTCGGAGCTAGCCTCCTTTTGTTTTTCTTTCCGTGTAAATAAAAAAAAAAGCTATTAAACTAAAAACGAATTGCTATGTTAATTACTCATGTTGATCGAATTAATATTAGAAATTTTTTTAATTAAATTTAATAATAGTTATCTTAAAGTGAAATTTCAAGAAATATAATTAAATTCTAACTAAAGTTTACATCTAATTTTTAAATTTTATCATATTCATTAATTACTTAAAAATTTCAGAAAAAAACTTGAAAATAATAAATAGATTTTTAAATTTTATTAAATAATTACCGATAACTATCTTTCGACTAATCTAGTCTTCTCCGACCATCGGGACCAACAAAAGGTAGTACATGAATATTCACATGTTGTCCTTGAAGGCTGACTTGATCTAAAGCCCTGACTCATAGATTTTCAAAACTCAATAGATAATTAATGAATAGTAAAAATTAGGAACTGACTAAGTGGTTGGTTGATGGATTTAGGAAGAGGTTAATATATAGGTAAGGAATAAAAAGTGAATGGTTAGTTGTTGATTATCATTATAAGGACAATAGTTTGATATCTCACTTTTGAATAATCCTCCATACCCTCCATTAGTAGAGAAATGAAACTCATTTGTTAGTAATGACTTCTTTTTTAAAAATATTTTTTATCCTAATTAATTAAATACAATTAATTAATTAATTACAATATATTAATTAAAATATAATTTATTCATTAATTAAAATATTGCAATTCATTAATTAATTAACATATTGTGATTAATTAATTACAACATTTTAATTAATTAATATATTGTAATTAATTAATTACATTATAATCAATAATTAATTAATTAAAATATAATATATTTTATTTCTTAATATTTTTTACAAACCAATCATTATCAATAGTAATGATAATCATTCCTTTCTCTTAACTAATCATCATAATTATAATGATAATATCCATTCTCATTCATCACTATATTCATTCTCATTTATATTACTATTCTTTTATGCGAACCAACCGTCCCCTAAGATTAGTATTTTTTACCAACCCAATTTATTCTGCCTTTTCATTTCAGATACACATTATTGAGATATATTATAAATTTTAATTAAAAGTTTTATATTTGGTCATATAAACTAATATTCCCTCTAAATATATACTTAATATATGACATGCAAAATCATTTTTTGCCGTGTATGGACCAACCCCATTTGATTGATCATATATATACTAGTGGTATTCTTTTGATATGATGTATAAGAAGACTAACCTATGATATTAATGTGTACGGCCATATTCATTCACGAATGTTTCATCCATGAGTAATTTTTCACTAGGAAAGCCATAGAAAGTATCTGTGGACCGGTGTACAGACTCCTCGTTTTGCATAAATTTAGAGAGGGTAAGAGTCTTTCTATAATTTAAACTTGTGATTTTATAGTCACAAAAGAGCAACTTGCTCCAAGGCTCACCCTCTTCTTTAAGACAATGATAATATCTTTATATACATAGATATGACGATGCCAACAAAATTGGTCAAGTCAATTACTGTCTAGCTTATTTTATTTTTTAGAGAATTTATAAACAATAAAAATATAGATTTTATTATCTTTTTTTAAAAAATATTATTCATATTTTAACATTCTCAACATTAAAAATTAAAAATTATTTTAATACAAATTAGTTATAAACTCTATCACACATGTAACTAACTTTTTTTGTTAAAATAAATTGATAGACATTTAACAAAATTTCTTTTAGAACTTATAATTCTAAAAAATATTTTAAAATAATAAAAATTAAAAATTACTATGTATAAGTAAAAATCAATTAATACCATCTGAACAATTTTTTAAAAATCTAATAATAAATAATTGTTCAAATTTTAATTTGTTCAAAGTTTAGTCCAACTATGCTTTATCATTAATGCAATTGGGCCTTTTGTCCATTTGTTCAAAGTTTAGTCCAACCATGCTTTATCATTAATGATTGTGTTTTTTAGTTTGTGACAAGTTTAAATAAAATAATAATATTATTAAATAATTTTTAAACCTCGTGTTTTATCGAAACTTTTGAAGATAACAAATCTTATTTGTTAAATAAACAATATTGATTTATTATATTTTAATAAAATAAATAAATTCAATTCAGGTCGAATTGCAGTGATTCAATTTCGATTAACTCAATTTTTGAAGTTAAATTCAGATTAAAATGTTAATTTTATTTATAAATAAATTGATTTATTTCTTAGTTTTTAAAAATTTGTTAGTTCAAAGTACATAATCTCACGATTGATATATTTAACGCAAAATTTATTTATCCTTCCATTTTAGAACAATTATTAAGACCATATATGTTGCATTAAATGTATACTACCAAGAAAATGAAAAAAATGAAGCCAAAACGGCATCGTTGTAGCGAATTTAAAATATCAAATGCAATCCTGAAACTACGTCGTTCAGGAAGCAAAACCCAGTCAACGTGGCTCTGTGCCACCGAGTGCTGTTTCTTCTTGTTCCTCCCTGCGAGAACGAACCCAAAAGCCTCAAACCATTCCTCTCTGTTCTGTTTCATTTTTCAATTTTTTTAAAAAGCTTTAAGCATATCTGATATAAGTACAATTCACAACAAAAGAACAACGTTTTTTTTTCTGGGATTGTTTTAGTTCAAGATAAATGGTTCAATTTATCGGTTCTGCTCGTGTAAATCCTTCTCTGGCCAGTTTCGGTCCCTGTAGACGCGGTGTCTTTCTCAAGAACTCTTCTTTGTTGCTTTCCAGAAATGGGTTCTCACCTTTTAGTCGGATTATTCAAGCTTGTCTCCAGTCAAGTACTGATCTTTCTTTGTTCTGTCCTCAGTTTTGTAGTTTTAGTTACCTGTAGCTTGAATCCTAGTGAGTCTTAACTCATCTTTTGGTATTAATTTATTCCAGTTTGATTATTAGTTGTGTGTTTTTGAGGTTGTTACATTGATTTGGATTGATTGTTTGTCCACCACGTGTTATTCTGTTGACTGTTTCATCAGTGTAGTTATAATGTTTGTCTGTTAATTTCGGCCTTTCTACGCTTGAAAATTGATATATGTTTTCTGTTCCAAGCCATTTCGATTCAAACTTCGTATAATTGGTTGGGGGCATTCCTATGCTTGAAAATTGATATATGTTTTCTGTTCCAAGCCATTTCGATTCAAAGTTCATATAATTGGTTGGGGGCATCACTGTTCCATTGCAATAAGAAAACTTAGTTTTGTTACCTACATCCACAACCTTAGAGTTGATGAAAGGTGTATGCTACTATATGATTTTTGTTCGGAGACATATTTTCTCCAATTATAAGCAAATATAAATGGTTTCTCTCTGCCCATACTAAAAAATGTTTATGCTACCTGCTTGGATGCATGCTGCATGTGGATTTTTGGGCTTTTGTAGAATTGTTAGTTGATTAGCCTTTCATTTTACAGATGCAAATGGGAGTTCTGCTGAACATAAGGCCTTGGACAAATCTGAGATCATATTCATAGGGTCAGGAACTAGTGAAGGGATTCCGCGGCTTAGCTGCCTTACAAATCCCTTGAAGAAATGTCCGGTATTTTGGAAATTTCTTCACATTTGCTCATCTCTTTACATTTTATAGTTTGTCCCCTGTTAGGTATGATTTGTTTGCTCAGGGCTTCTATGGGATGCTTAATTCTTGAATGCTTCTTGGTTCGATAGGTATGTTTAAAAGCTGTAGAACCAGGTAATAAAAATAAGAGACTAAACACCAGTCTCCTCATTCGTTATCTTGGGCCTGCAGGAAGACATAACGTTCTTATAGATGCTGGCAAGTAAGTGAAAGACTCCTCTGATGTGGTTCCAATATTTGCTGTTAGAAAAACTTCATTACTCCTTTTCTTTTTGGGCATTTGAATGAAGATTGGTTTTTTGATGCATTCATGTATAAACTGAAGAATCTCTAAATGGAG
>JAOQMQ010000005.1:3597100-3615082 GCA_027563845.1 Erythroxylum subrotundum | reverse complement strand
GCTGTCATAGCAGCCGCTGCTGCCCCTAGCTTTGCACCACCAGCAGCCTTCATTGCCCCAGCCACTTTGGCAAAGATAGCTACCCCTCCTACAAGGACAGCCCTCAATGCAACTGTTGGTTTTACTGCCATTCCTTGAAAAAATCTGAACGAGCATATGCAATACTGAAACATGTAATTTCCATACAAAGTAATCTGAAATACATGGGCAGTAAGAACAGAGCAGAATAGGAGCATCCTCACAAATCTTTCTGAAGTTTGCAGAAGACTTTCTAACTAATTTGACAATTTAATTGGTAATTAATGGTATCTAACAGAAATATTATGCAGCAGCTTGGAAACAATAATGAAGCAACTTCCAACTACAAGCATAAAAGGACATATTTAAGTTGGACAAAATAACATCCTCTAAGGTCACTACCAAAATCTGCCAAAGGTCTAGAAATTCCCCAAACCAGTCTAGTTAAAAATCCACTCCTTAATTGCTATCTCATTGTTAGCCTAGTTAACTTTGTATTATGTGAATCTAATCTATGCACGCATTTATCCTGGTTATAGATGTACGTCTCTACAGAACACGGTTGTAAATCTACATTGAAAAAGTAATGCAGCTCCAAAACCATTGATCTAGGAAATCAGCAGAGATTACAACCTCGCAGTACTTTATCTATTAAAGACATTTAACATGTGGATAATCTAAAAAAAGTATCCAAATGAATCACCCTCAGAAATAAAATGTTTGCATTCTTTCCCTTTCCTTGACTAACTCAGATGAGATATATCCCAAATGGGGGGGAAACGATGAAAGAAGAAGAATAGAATAAACAATTCTCATAGCAAAAGAGGACTCAACTACAGTTTTAGTGAGCTCAAGATAATCATAGAGTCATTTAGAGACCAACTTTGTCACAACATTTCACATCTACGAGACAAACTAAACGATAAAATAGTTCCAATTATCCACCAATGTAAGCTCAAACAGTATAAAGGCAAATCAGTTTCCCTTTTTTTTTATCAAAATACTAAACACATCATCAATACCCAATTAGCCGATCAAATCCATTAAATGGCAATCAGAGGAGTCAAATAGGTTAGCATTTCAAAACAAAATTTCATGTCTAAACGAATAACTGCACAAGGGTCAAGCAAATAGCTAATCTTCTCTACATTTCACACATCAAACACAAGTACTTCATGAAGAACAAAGAGAACCTTCATCGGAAAACTCGACGATACAAGAAAGTTGCAACTACTCACAAACACTTTTTATAAGCATGAAGAATCAAAGTCATGAATTTTATTTCACAGAAGGAAACTTTCTTCTCATACTACCTTTTCTGCCCAAAACCATCAAGAGGATCATCGCCAAGATCACTTTTTTAAGTCAAAAGAACACAAACCCAAAAACATAATTCAGCTTCCATGCCCAAAACTACACAAAAGCTTTCATCTTGACATACATCCACACTACACAGGCACAAGCCAATCAAATTATTCAGGAACAGAGAGAACAAACCTGAGGCAGGAACGATGATGTCACACCACTCTGGTCGAGTTAGCAAGCCGATAAAAGGTATAAAATGAAACAACTAGAGATAGATTCAGACACCCAAATACAAAACTCTTCCTTTTCTTTACTTTCCCTTCTCTGGTGGAGCTACAATTGAGGTCTTACGTTTGTTTATGCAACGGCCTATGTGGTCATTTCTTTTTTCCTCTCTTCCCTTCTTATAGATACTTGTCAGAAGCAAACACGGCATTATTTGGAATATGACCGCATCAAAACGGCGCGTCGCTGAGAGGGCAGAGCTCTTGTTCTAAAAGAAGTTCCCACTTCAGTGATCCACAACGGTAGTTAATTCAATTTTAGTCATCTAACGACTTACGAAACTGCAATGTTCTAACACCAACGTAATTGGGCTGTTTTTGTTTCACAATCCAATAACTATAATCAGAACCAAAGATCAAGGACTTCTTGTTATTTGCACCCAAAAGAAAAGACTTGATTTTTATGTTATTTTGATTCGTCTAAAACAGTAAAACTCGAAATCAAACACTGTTATTTACTTTAATCTTAAAAATTGGACCTTGTGGTGCTAGGTTTGAAACGACAACGATTAAAGGCATCATCTTTCCTTGTATTATACAAAGATCCAATCTTTAAAACCCTATTGAATGACAGAGAGAGAAGCAAAGGAAGAGCAATGGATCCTTCATATACAGGAGGAGGTAGTTGGACAATGATACCCAACATGCCATCCCACAGCAACTCCCCTGCTCACTCGAATCAGGACCAGTTTTACCTTCATCAACAGCAGCAGCAGCAGCAATTCAATCAGTTTCAACAACAACCAACAACACCGCAACAACAAATGACCCCGCAGCAGCAATTTCAGCAACAACAACAGTATCAACAGCAACAACGTTTTATTCAACAACAACAACTTCAGCAGCAGCAGCAGCATCAGCAGCAGCAACAACAACAACAGAGTCATCAACACCAATCACTTGCCTCCCATTTTCACCTCTTAAATGTGAAATCCCAGTTGAATTAATTGTTTTTTTGAGTCATGGATGGATCTTCCGGAATACTGAGAGGGTTTTTTTATTGTGAATATGGGCAGTTGGCGGAGAATTTAGCTGATGTCGTTGAGAATGGTAATCGGGACCAGCAGTCTGATGCCTTGGTTTGTTTCTTCTCCCATTATTTACTGTAGTTTTTTTGTTCCCTTTATGTTAGAAAGTTGTTTGCTTGCAATTTTTGTGAAGTGGGTTTGTTCTGTTGAAGTTATGTAAAATGTAGATGGGTTTATGGAGTTCAGTTTGAGATAGGTTCCTGGGTTTTAGTTTATGTCTGATATTGTCCTATATTTGGTTTTTTCTAGCAGATTAACGAGTTGAACAGTCAATTTGAGAAGTGCCAACAACTTTTGAATTCGATCTCAACCTCCATTAACACAAAAGCTATGGTAAGTCCCATCTCCAATTCATTCCTTCACAACGCCTTGCTCTTTCCACTTCGTTTCCTCACTAACAAAATGAAAATTGGTGGATTTTTGAAATAAGATGTGATCAACCCGAGATACTATGTTGAAATTTACCTGTGTTGAAAGTATGAAATGGTCTGGATTGAGGATAAAAGTAGTAAAACATTAGTGGTAATGAGATATAATCTTGACCTCAAACAAATGACCTGCTTCATCTGATGCATTTACATCCAATTTACAATAGATGTGTGCATTGGGTCCATGGTATAACCTTCTTACTTGTGGAAATCTTTGTTGCTATCATTTTGTTAATATCTTTTCAACATTGAATGCAGACTGTTGAAGGACAGAAACGAAAGGTTGAAGAAAGCGAGCAATTGCTAAATCAACGGAGGTTTGTAATCCTTGCTTTTTATGTCAAAATTTTTGTTTGCTCTTTTTCTTCCTTGACTGATTCATACTTGATGTTTACCACAAGACAGGGACTTAATAATCCAGTATAGGAACTCCATAGAAGAGCTCATAAAATCCCAGCCATAACTGCCTATCAACAACACGCGTTCAGACAACATTCATGGAATAAGAGGAAGATAAAGATGAATTTCTGTCTATAAAGATCTGACCTATGTCAAAGCTTTTATTACTAACTGGAAGCTACTTATTAAACTGGAGGAGAAGATGTATTTCTTTTTGAATAAGTATTCTATGTTGTTTTAATAAATGCTAGAGATATTACTCACTTACGTCAGTATTTTATTGCAGATTGATCGAAAATGCTTGTTATTCTAAATATGCTCCATTGTGGCAGAATTTTAGGTTGGCGTTCAGTAATTTATAGAACTACTTTCAAGTTTTCTAATTTCTGTGCACTTGTATGTTTATATGTCAACAAGTACTCGAGAATCAGAAGGATATTCTTGAGTTTACTTGAAATTTGTCCTCGAACTTCCTAGTGAATCAGAAACGTTTGACTAGGGAGGATGACTCTGAGGTGTTCGTCATTGACTGAAAATTTCCTACAAATTCTCACTCTATTTTGATTTTTCGTATGCTTGACTTCGTGCATTTACATTATGTTAATATAGCTTCTTGCTTTATTCATCGAAATTATGTACACTCTGTTGCTTCATCATCGGAAAATGCTCGTTATCTTTTAATTCATTTTCGGAGCAACTTGTTCGTTTAGAAGGCAATTCATTTTTGTTGTACATGTAGAAGCCACGAGTAGTGAGTTTAGATAACCTTGTAGGAGGTAAAGCTCTTTACAGTAAAGCACTCCTAGTCATGTTAGATAGAGATAAGTTCTTATTTCTTTAAAGAACTACTATCTGCTGTAATTGGATTAACAGGAATTACCAGAAATACTAGAACTGGCAAGCAGTCAAGAGTTATTGTTCCTGTGAGACAGGGTTCGGATGCCAAACTTCTCGTTCTGGCACCTTCTGGTTCTTACATTAATCTCACATATGGCTTTCTTAGCTTAGTTGAACCATACTAGAGATTTTATAAAATGGCAGCCCCTATGTGTTACTTCACTAAATGTTACTCAAAGTTCTGAGATTATTTGAATGAAGCCTGAAGCTATTTCCTTATTACAATTTACAGAGCTGTTCCTACTGGTTTTTTAAGCTTTTCTGTTTCTGATATAACATATCAGTAAAGCTTGCAAGTTTGTCCTCTTCACAGGAGAACTCCAAAGATAGTTCCTGACCTTAACCTCCTAGTAGTTGCACAAGGCTTGGAGACTGTGGAGATGGTAATTATGGGAGGAGGGTTGAAGTTAATATGCAGTTATAGTACAGGGTTTTCAAACTATTGTTAACAATAAAATGGTAACAAAATTGGTTGCATTCAGTTCTTCATGAAGAGTTTCTTACTTGGAAGCTTGGATGATTTTCCAAGTATAGAGCTTTAAAAGAAATAGGAGTTAAAGAGTTTTGACCCAAAAAAGAGAAGGAAAAAGAAGGATCTTATTGGCATTATGACAATCATAATCATCATTAAATTTCTCAAAAAAAAAAAACAACTGTATATTGTTTAGCATAATGTTGTGCCTGCAAAAACTTTGAAACCTTAAAAACTATGAAATCTGTAAGATTATAACTAAGTTAAACGGAAATCTTGACCTTTCCAACATTAAAAAAAGACAGACACGATTAGTAGTTTCTGAATATAGCAAATTATGCAGAAAGATAACAACTTTATCCTATTTTTAGTTTCCAATTTGAATCTTATCCCTCGTTGAACACTTTAAAATGGCTTATGTTCATCTTCTTTACCGAACGTATCACTGACCAAGAACATCATAACTTAAATAACAAGATTCTGTTAATAGTTCTCATGATGTGTCTCACAAGCACACACGTTTTCTCGGTATTATATGTCTTTTTTTTTTTGTCCTTTCCCCACAATTCTCTCTTCCTCTCATATTTTTCCATCGGTTTCTTCGCAGAGAGAAAAGAAAGGATCTTCAACAAACCAGCACAAAGAAAAACAAGAACATACAACAAGAACAACCCATTAAAGAAAAACAACTACACCTTCCCCGCCGGGAACGCCTCCGATCTCTCACCACTTCCTGAAAAAGAACCAAACAAATAAAACAGAAACTTTTCATTATGAGCAACAACATTCCAAGGATTGGTAACAGCACCAACCAAGCCTGTGCTGCATGCAAATACCAACGTAGGAAGTGCGCTCCTGACTGCATTCTCGCCCCTTATTTTCCTCCCGATCGACAGAGACAATTCCGGAACTCTCATAAATTGTTTGGAGTCAGCAACATTACCAAGATCATCAAGAACATGAAGCCTCACGAAAAAGACGAAGCCATGCGAACCATTATCATACAATCTGATGTGCGTGCCAATGACCCTGTTGGAGGATGTTATCGAATTATAAGTGAGCTTCAACGTCAGATCGAGTACAGTCAGGCGGAGCTTGATCTTGTTCTTCATCAACTTGCCTTGTGTCGAGCTCAGGCTCAACAACAAAACCATTTTCAGATGCACGATACAGATGATTCAACTACAACGCTTGGTTGCGACATTGTCAACTCGAACCCTCTAGACATGTTTGATCCGATGATGCAATACCATTACCCGCAGGCCAATGCAGAACAAGAGTGTATCATGCAAGATAATCAAAGTTTGCAAGAGGATGTCAGTGCATGGACATCTTTACAGGATTCGTGTGTGTCCACGTCTTCGTCTTTGCATGTCAACAAGCAACCTTACATTGATGACCGTGAAGAAGTGAAGCAGCTAATGGACATTAACGACGTCAAGTTTGATCCTGACGAGTTAGTTGAAAGAAGTTTTGTACCGTCCACACAGTTAGTCATATCGTCATAGCTCTCTCTACCTTAATTAATTCTGGTTCTTTTAGTGTAAGCTAATCTGGAGAACAAGATGGTCTCTGGTTCACTTTGATGTGTGTCATGGAGGAGATGTCAAAGATTTTTGGTTCTGCCCAGATTTTTGTTTTTGTCTGTGTGTGTTCTGAACTCTAATCAATGGACTGAGACATATTATTCTCCAAACTTGCAATCAAAATGCTGTTAGAAAGGGCATAAACAGCCTTGACTATCAAATCCCTTCTTCTTCTTCTCTTCTTTCACATTCGACAGTAGATAACTCACACTGTTGTAATGTCCTGCTCTTGCATTGCTTGCACTACACGATCTGCTCAGAAAGCAACAAGCCAAAATGGTTCACACACTTGGCTCATCTAAGCAAGGACAAGGAGACGCCACTTCTCTCATGGACGATTTTATACAGCCAAAGCAGTGCCCTGCGGCTGACCCGCTGAGGATTACTAGCAATTCTGGCTTCATGCAGACTACTTCGGGTGAAAAATGCAAACAAAAATGTAAACAGGAATGCATAAAGGATGACAAAAAACGGAGTGCAAAGGACATGGATGTAGATCTGTTGGCAATTTTGGACACAGGAGCAATCACTAAGAAGGTGAAACTAATCGAGTAGCTCATTTTGGGTAATTGGGTTGTTGGTTAGATATGATGCGAGTCTGGTAATGGAGTAGCAAAGAGATTGATCGGAGAAGACTTGAAGAGAAATAAAAAGGGACTGTTGATGCTAGACGTGTTAGGGGTATGAGCATGAAGCATGCATGAAGATAGGTTTATCCGGAAAATGAAGAGAGCAACTAAGTTCTTATTCATCAAGTTTTTTAACCTGTTATGCACTTAAGAAATGGAAAATAAGGAACAATCTTTAACTATGTTGATCCTTGCCCTGACAAATTAGAGTTCAGAGGAACTAATTCTGCGCAGGTCCGAACTTATCCAACAAGAAATTTCGCTACCTTAGAACTGTTATAGTTACAGCCACTGTTATATATTTACACAAGTTTCAATAAGTATACTTCTCAAAAGAATTCATAAGATAGATCAGAAAACATTTCTGGTCCCGTTTTCTTCTTGTAGAGCAACAGGCAATGTTGTAAGAGCTTCATTTGAAAAAATGAGTGCAAAAATGAACAGAAGCAATTCACTTTCATTAAAGCATGTAATAGCTCAATTATGTGCAATTTATAACCCACATTTTGCTGAAATGTTTCAGAATGGATTTGAAAACCATGCTGTTATATAAACATCAGTTCCCTGAGAAGCTTTCAAGTGTAGCCTGTATCCAAAGTGAGAACTCTAATCACTATGTCTAGTTCTTAAAATCTGAATTGACACAAATTCTATGTTGGTAATTTATCTCTAACAGTCCTGCTCTTAGATTTCATTCAGTCTAGTAATCCAAGGCATCCATATCTGGCATACGACTAGGAGGTTTTTTCTCATTTGGATTTTCCAATACAGCAGCCTCGGTTGTCATCAATAACATGGAAACACTGAAATTCCAAAAGCAGACAGGTTAATGTCAGAGAGACAGAGGATCAAGATAAACAAAAGACAAACAGGATTCACCTTGAAGCGTCTAATAATGCTGTCCTGGTGACTTTAAGGGGATCTATGATTCCAGCTTTCACCATGTCAACATATTCACCTGTTTTAGCACAAATATCAATGTCATTAAAACGTATTAGTTACATCTAGTACACAAATAAGAAACATACTAACATAAAATGGATACGTTCATGCAAATCTAGAATCCTGAACTCAACTAAGCTACAATGATCTCTCCTTTCACTCTCTTTCTCCGTTTGGATCCAGTATAACAAAATATCAGAAGATAGTGCGTCTATGTTTGGGATAAGGACAATTGTGTGAATTAAGAAGTATTCAACCAAACAGCACCAGATGCAAGCAGACACTACTAGTAAGAAGAACAAACCTTTAGCTGCATCATAACCAAATCTTGGATCATCTTGTTCCAACAATTTACCAAGAACCAATGCTGCATCATATCCAGCATTTGAAACTATTGTATATGTAGGTGCCTACAGCAAACAATTTTGATTGTCGGGTTATGAATCTCAGCTAAGCTCTTGAAAAATCGCAAGCTAAGAGACTTAAAAACCTTAAGAGCACTCTCAATTATTTGAACACCCCTTTTCTGGTCTTCATTTTGAACTTGAAGGCTTTCTAAAGCCTTTGTTGCATATAAGAGAGCAACACCACCACCTGATAAAACCAAGTCATGTTATCGTGTCGAAAAATTTGTTGAAGTCTTGAAGACAACCTTCAAATCATGGAACTAAAGTTACCTGGCACAATGCCCTCTTCCACTGCTGCTTTAGTAGCATTTAAAGCATCTGTTACCCTATCTTTCCTTTCTTCAACTTCTGCCTCGCTAACCCCGCCAACCTGCAAGAAAATGATTCTAAGCATTTGAATTAAAGTATCATGTAATCTCTTGACATTAGGTAGATGAAAACAAACCTTGAAAACAGCAACACCACCAGAAAGCTTTGACAACCGTTCCTGTGCTTTCTCCTTGTCAAATGTGGCTGTGCTCTTGTCCATGGCTGCCCTCAACTGCAAATATAAAAAATAGCACTAAATCTCAGCTATTCTTATCTCAGATAAATCTTAAGAACAGGTAAAATCAGCTCTCCTTTGACCAATCATGGGTTCTTTTGGTTCCAGAATTTTCCGTAAGTAAATTTCTTCTGTGAGATAGTATCTTTTGATAAGAAGAACAAGTGTACCTCCTCACATCTTTCTTCAATCAGCTTCTTATCCCCACCACCATGAAGTATGATTGTGTCGTCAAGAGAAACGGTGACCTGCATTAATCCATCTCAGTTTTGTCTCGAGAAATTCTCAATGTACCTAATATAGACCACTGTACCTACCTTCTTTGCAGTACCAAGAGTATCAATTTGAACTTTGTCAAGAATTAAACCACGATCTTCACTGATAACCTATATAATAAGCATGAGATTACATTTCAGGTTTCATACATCCATTGAGCACAGTAGGGATCAGGAAAAGCATTTTACCTCTCCGCCTGTAAGTATGGCAAGGTCATCCAAATTTGCTCGTCTGTTTTCTCCAAAACCCGGAGCTTTAATGGCACAGACCTAAATACAAGAAATTCAATTACTGCAGGTCTGTACAGTGATATAGAGATGTAAGAGTACTAAGTGTTGTTAAGAAACAAATGTGAAAGCATCAAGTAAATTCATATAATCATTTGATTATTCTCATAGATCAAGTTACTACCAATGTTCATAATTGGAAGATATTGTACATAGAGGTATCAATATCTAATATATAAACAAGTATGCATTCAACAAGTCAAATGCAGTATGCTTACTGTCTGATGTAGCATACCAAGAAACTTCAAAGCAGAGATGATTAATCACCTTAAGTCCACCATGGTGTTTGTTGAGTATAAGCATGGCTAAAGCATCACTCTCCACATCTTCAGCCACAATAAGAAGTGGCCTATTTTTCTGCTCAAGGAAAAGCAATGATAAGCAATTCTTATGGAAGTTAAATAAAGCGTCACTTCAACCAGGCAAAAACAAAGAAAATGGGTTAGAAAAGGTTTCTGACCTCTACTGCCAGCTCCAATACTCTTAGAAGAGAATTCATGTTGGAAATCTTTTTTTCATGAATCAGTATCAAAGGATTTTCAAGTTCCTGCAAACATGCAAATAATTGACTATTTGCCTTGAACAGCAAAATTAATTAATATCACAAGAAGACCATCAAACCAATCTATTTGAGTTGCTACTGAGTCTTGATTTGGGACATAAATTTGGGAAAAGCTTCAAGTTTCTAGAATGAAATGCTACAACCCAACACTTCAAGAGGGGACTACCTCTCTAATGAATTTCCATAGAAGAATGTAGATCCAGAGTTGCCAAAAATATCTTAGCATATACACTGTACTGGACATTTCATTTAGTTCAGTGTATTCTAAAATCCACAATTTTAAGACCATAACGGTGATAACTATGCAGATCAGAGCTTACGCATTTCTGAGTCTTCTGATCAGTTATGAAATAAGGAGAAATAAAACCTCTGGCTAGCTTCATTCCTTCCACCACTTCCAACTCATTATCCAAGGTATTCCCGTCCTGAAAATTTCAAAAGGAAAAAAAACACATACAACCACGCAAAAATCATGAACATTCAACAGAAACCATGTTCTTGCTTTGGCTGTTATATGGCAGAATAGAAAGTTTGCTCACAGCAACAGTAATGACCCCTTCCTTCCCAACCCTCTCCATTGCTCTTGCTATCAGTTCTCCAATCTCGTACTCACCATTTGCAGAGATTGTAGCAACCTGTTTGCCAAAATTTTATCATTCCTTTATCAAAAAAAATAAAAATTATCATTCCATTGCGAATATCAAAATTAAAACAACAGAATGAGTCTGCAAAGAACATTACCCCAAGAAACTTGCAAAGCACATAAAAACAGTTCTAAACATAATAATAGACGTGTTTGTTATTGGTTGACTTGAGACCATAGTTGGTAAGATTGACAGTGGCATCAGGGCAGCTAGAAGATAGCTGCGAGTATTTTCATAAACTCCAGGGAGATGAATATAAAGAAGGTCCAATGGGAATATAGATACCTGTGTAATCTCCTCTGGTGTGCTTATCATTAATGCTCTCTTTTTCAGGTCTGAAATGACTGCATCGACAGCCATATTAATACCAATGCGCAAATCCATCACATTTACACCAGCAGCAACAAACTTGCAGCCTTCTGTGAGTATTGCCTGGGTCAGGACAGTTGCGCAGGTCGTTCCTGAAACCAAATAATGAATAGAACCTTCCTAAGAATTTCTACAGTAATATGCCGAGTGATCAAATATAACTTTTGGTAGTGTAGTGGACGCGTAGCAACAATACATTACCATCTCCAGCAGCAGTGTTAGTAGCATTTGCAACTTGCTTTACAAGGTCTGCACCCACATTCTTGGCTTTTTCCTTGAATTTAATGCTTTTGGCAACAGTAACACCATCCTTCGTTACCCTGGGATCACCATGACTTTTCTCTATAATAACATTACGACCCTGAACCAATCATTGCAAGAAAATTTACAAGGAAGCAAATCAATGAGTAGCCTAAAAGCTGACAGATTTCCCATGTCAATGCAAAATATTGAAAAGAGTAATCTCTGGAAAAATGAAACTGAAAACGTAAGATTTGCTCAAGCACATTCCTTTGCAGGAAATGGTGATTGATACAGTTTTGAATTCAAAACTCCTTTTGATGCATACCATTCATAACACTTTGTATTTAAGAGACAATGAGATAAAACTAAAATCAAAACTGCGAACAAGTTCATACCTTTGGTCCCATAGTGACTTTTACAGCTTCTGCCACTTGATTAACACCCTGCAGCATAGCAGCACGAGCCCCAACCCCAAAATTGATATCCTTCGCCACATAGCTTCTACGGCATGTGATCCTACTAGGCACCTATTTAATTAATAACATTAGCCAACAAGACGAAACATTTATGCCAAAGGTACATGAACACTACACTCGTACAGTTTAAGAGACAAACCAACTAGCGGAAGTCAATCTATATCAATACTTTAAGTTGGAAGACGCCGACCCATTTATTTAAATATTGATTTAATCCATCTTAGATATGAAAGAAATGTTCTTTCTTTCTTTGGAGTTTGGACTGGCAACAGAAACAGTTGAGACGAACTGCAACTATCTAAATGAAAATACAGGAAGAAGGATCATACCAGTTTCTTCGAAGTAGAAGAACTGCCCCACAAAGACAAGAACCATATACACAAAGCACAAGAACAGACGAACATAAAAATGTGTGAGTCAATGCAATCAAATTATAAAAACATGCAAAAGAAGTGCCCGTGTGTGAGCCTGCTATCAGATAGAAAGTTCACTGTAAAAGAAAAGTAAGATGGAAATGGAAGATGGGGTGCAGGGGAAATGAGTACCGAATCGATGAAGCTAATCTTGAGGCTACTCTGTACATTGTTGAAGATCAACAAGCACGGGACTGAAGCAAAAAGGGTGAGAGCGAGCTGAGTTTGAAAAGAAGGGCTTTTGGTAGGGTTTTAGCTTTAGAACTATTTTCAAACTCCTTAAGCTCCTTAGGGCTTAAGCCCAATTTTTAAATGAAAAGCTTAATGAAATCTACACAATTGATTATAAAATGGGTCCAATTGCTTCAATTTCTTTTTAATATTTTTTCTTTCAACTAAAATAAATATTGACATCATTTCAAAAATTAAAATAAAGTGGGAAGTTTAGCTTGAATTTGGGAAATTTTGATTTTGTAGATGAAACCAATTGGTATCATGTTAAAAAAAAAAGAAGGGGGTTTAGGTCCTTGGGTAGACAAAACAAAGGGTGTTGAAGTGAAGAGCATAAGTAAATCACATTTGATTATAAAATAGGTCAAATGGTCCAATTTTTTCATTAGGGTTATGTAGTAGATAAAAGATTAACATTTTCTTAAAAATTAAAATAAAATGGGAAGTCAGTTTGGAAAATTAGTTGGTATTGGAAGAAAAAGCAAAAGTTTTAGAAAGATAATCTTGTAGTTGCAACAAATTGGTTTTAAGTTTTAAAAAAAAAAAGGAAAAGAAAAGGGACTAAGTGATTAGGTTAATTATTTAAGCAAGAAATCTTGTTGACTTTGGGAATGACAAAAATAGTCTCAGTAGCTCGAACCGACCAGAAATTAACAATTCTATGCCGAATTAATTGAGCTTTATACCGAGTTTAAATTTTAAAAGCTTTGGATCATATTCAAGCTTAGTCAGTTCAATCCAAAACCTAAAATTTTCAAACAAAACAGCATTATTTTAAATAAAAAAAATCCTTTTTTTACTTTTAAGATTTTAAAAATAAAATAAAATTAACCAGATTCGAGCCTAGGCTCTAATCCAACCGAGCCTATTACCAATTCTAATTGACTTATAATTAGTAGTAATATTTGTGTTTATTTTTTGAAGGCAATAATTCACAAGTTGGATGCAACTAATTAGTTGATGTAAATTAGTTGTAATTTATGAAGTACAAAACATTCCAAAGTTGTGTGCTTTCACATCCTTACAAGAAATGAAATGGTTTCAAGCAACAACAATGTCTTTCTTTATCTCATTATCAATTCTTTCCATTTTAATGAATATTGTTAAATTTTAGTTAACAATGTCTTTTTCTAATCTTACTATCAATTCTTTCCATTTTATGTTAAGTTTTAGTTTTATATATAGGTTTGATTGATGGAATTTTTTTATTAAATCTAAAATTTTAAAAATAATTTTTATTGAATTTGGATAAATTAAAAATTAGAATTAAATCCAGATCTATTTCATCAATTTTTATTAATTAAACTCAAATTTATGATGATTTTTTCAGTTCAAATCCATCTATTTCCACAGCAATCATGTGTCCAAACTTAGGCCATTTCTAAGCTTACAATATTACTTTTTTAATGTCTTAATAAAGTTTGTGATTAAAAGAAGTCATCAATTTACTTTAAAATTGACATTTTATTTGGAAATTTATTCAGTTCAACTAAATTCAAAATTAACATAAATTTAAAATTAAGCTCAAATTTGTCAAACAAATGTAAACTTAATTTAAAAATATTAAATTCCTGTAAAATTTTACTCAAACTTAATTTTAACAATTTGAAATTTATTAGTTTAAAATTGTGAAATTTTTAATTTTGAGATCTTATGCATTATTCAAACACACAAGTGCATATGATTGCCAAAAGAATCTCCTTATCGCACAAAATAAAGCCATGGCATGTTATCAACACCTCCTCCACATGTCATCATCATCACCACAAACTAAAACTAGGGTTTACCAAAAGAGGCCTAAAAGAACCAACCACACCACAATCATGTCGTCTTCCTCTTTGTGTACCACACCACCATTATTATATTTTGCAACGTCCCACCGACACTTTGAACCATTCAACCATTGTATAAACAATAGCATGCACCAAATGACGTTTCATTTCTATACAATAAACACATAGGAAAGAAACAAAACAATGAGAAGAAGGGTTTGTTGAAGACTTTTGTGCACATTTTGGAAGTGACATGACAACCACTAACCCCTCAAAAAGGGTTCGTGGGGATGATATAAGAGTGTGAATCATAAGCTATGGTGCTGTCCTGTAAGGTCAAGGACCATACCACAGCTTGTAATTAAAGGAAAGCCAGTGCATATTGCTTGTTGGTGCATCAAGCTTTTTATTTTTTAAAGATATTAGTCATTTTCACATGAAAACTGAAAATTCATAAGCTTTTAGGTACTCCAATAACCTTTAAAAAATATATCCAAGGAAAATAAAAACAAAAGGGTCAATTTTTTAAAGATGGAATTTTATGTATTGGCATCAAAATATAACTTCTATCTCAAATTTGAAGAATAAAAAATATCAAAAAGAACATAGCATTAATATATCAATTTTAATTATAAACATGAAATCAATATACAAAGCAAGATATAAAATAATTTCAAATTCCATCAAATAAAAATTTTTAAAAAAATCCAAGCTATGTATAAGCAGAGTAAAATTTCTGATTTCAATATTAAATTTTGCCGCAAAATTAAAATCCTTCCATTTACAAACATATATAATCACTTAAACCAAGAACATATGTATAGCAAAAAGTAAAGAATTGCATAGAAAATAGCCAAAAATAAAAATAATAAAACACACATATCAGACCTTGTCAATCCTACACACTTCCTCATCTCAGAAAGTCCATTTCCAGATCTTGAACCTCAAGTCAACCTTGCACCGAGCATTGGAAACTGAAGCAGAAGTTGCAGTCTTCCCACTTGGAACAGTAGCTTTAATCCCATCACAGACCACTCTAATCTTGACTCTTGGTGTCTTCAAGCCTCCCATCTTCACCTTCACTTTAGTTTCCAACTTTATCTTCAACCCCAAACCGTTCTTGCTCTTCAACTCCGTCTTCAAGCTCCCAGCAGACGTGTCATCAAGCTGTTGACCACTGCTAGCTATTGTGACTTTCAACAAAGTTGTGTTCTTTGTGCCATGCACGAAAGATGGTAACAACCCATTGCCTACAACTATCTCATCTTTGTCTGTCGCGATGGAGATCGTTGAAGGTCCATAGATAAAGACGAGTTTTTTGTTGGGATTCTTTGCGGTTATGTTGAGGTTGATATTGGTGGTGAGTTGGGAATGGGAGGATATGTTAAAAGATGAGATTTTGAGGCCGGAGACGTCGTACGAAGGCCGATGAGGACGGTAGATGATGTAGATGGCAGCTCCGGTGATGGCTGCAAGGATCAGAAGAGATACTATGATGACAGTCACCCAGACACAGCAAGCACAGCAGCAACTGCCTCGTGTCCTTTTCCGGTTGGGTTGTGGACGGTAGGCTGGTCGTGTGGCGCCATAGAGTTGAGCTTTGGAGGCGGGAAAGGCAGGGTTGGTGGCGGCTCCGCCGTTGGTAGCCGGTTTACCAGAAGGGTAGACCTTATCTGCCATGGCTCAAGAGAGGAGAGGAAAAAGAAAGGTTCTTTCTTTCTTTCTCTCTTGTGTTTGCAAGAGAGAGAGAGAGATAGTGGCAATGATAGAGAAAGAGATTGTTAAGGTCCAAACTTTAGGCCTTAATTAAGAGACAAGGAATGACAAAATAGACCCCAAAAAAATCATAAATTTAGGAGGAGATGAAAAAAGAATGTAAGAATCTACTTGGGTTTTTGCTTTTGTATAGATCTATGGATTATGGAGACAGAAAGTTCATTGCTTTACATTGGAATTACTATAATAGTATTACAAAAGAAAAGGGTTCAAATCCTCTCTGCCCATTGTCAACTTTATTATCCCATCTATATAAATACGTGGGACTAAAAGAAATGTGGGAATAGGATCGTCTGGAATGGTACAAAGATATAAGCACAGAATATCTTGTCCCAAAAGAAAGAGGCTCTCTTGCTTTTGTGATTGTGAAGGATGTTAGAGATGATATAGTTAAATTCAAAATTAATAGATTGAAATTGATTTCACTAAAATTTGAGTTAAAACTCAAATTTAAAAATTACTAAATTGATACATAATTTTAAACTTAAATTACTTAAGATAAAATAATATTATTTTTATTCATTATATTAATTAATTTTATTTTGAGCTTAATTTAGTCGAATTATAAATTATTTTAATTTAATCAAACCAAACTTGAATTGTTTGACCCACAAATAAAAGAGTTATTTTATGATCCAGTCGATCCATAATTATCTGTAAATTAAGATATAAAGCTTGATTAGTGTGTAAGACTGGACTAACAATTATTATTGAGTCAAGAGAGGCCGCGTACCTTTTTTATAGATGAGATCTCCTCTCAATCCTCCCTTTTTGGCTAGACTCTGAAGTCTTTGCAGTTCTTTAAGAAAATCTAACCATTACGAGTAGATCTCAAATTAGTCATACCCAAAATGACTATAGAGTTCAGTTGAAGAGCGAATTTGAGAAAGGATATACAATAGGAAATTACTATTGACCTTAGTCGTGATCTCTCTCTCTGATTTGTCTCCGAAGAGCTGAGCCCTCAAAGAGTCTCCTCCCTTCTCCGAAAATAAGCTAGTTTTTAGCGAAACACAAAAAGCCCTAATCTCTAAAGATTGTCTGAAGTGAAGTTTGTTACTTGAGATGAGTAATTTTTTAGCGAAAAATTGAGAAGAAAGTTGATCGATGGAGCCACCGGAAGCATCGCCATCAGAGCGTCGTCACTCATCCTCCCTAATCGAGTAATCGTCGAAGATTCGAAAAATGCAAAGATCGTTATACCCTAATTATTAAACAATGTCTTATTTGTTGAACGTCGCCGTTTTCTACTTTCTTAAATGTACTAATAGAATCAAGTGACTCTATACCATCGTTATACCCTAATTATTAAACAATGTCTTATTTGTTGAACGTCGCCGTTTTCTATTAAATGTACTAATAGAACCAAGTGACTCTATACCACGTGAGAGAGACCCTCTTTAAATATAAACTTTTCTAATTTTTAATAAATTTTTTAATTTCTAAAAAAAATTCTAAGTGTTCTCTTCCAAACTAGCTAAAGATAAATTTTACACTTTTATCCTTCAGATTTTTCAAAATAAGAAAAGTGATAGTATGCGACCAAGAGTATGAAACTCATTTTGAAGACTTTCCTGTAATCTAAATAGGTTAAGCGGTATGAATCATATGCAACTTGGGATTTTTCTTTAACCGCGTGCTTACCTAATTCTTTTAATTTAGTAATGATGTGATTTTGACAAATCAGTGAATCAGAAAGAAGTGTTAGGTTCAGGCATTGTAAGTTTGTGTTAATGATGTCTCACTGAACTCAACATATTACGTTCCAACTAATATTCTTGTTTGATGTATCTAACTTGGACTTCATGCAACAATGATTTGAACGATGAAAGCTGTCATCTTTAAGAATAAATTTAAATAGAACCATCCTAGTTAGAAAAACTAATCGGGTCGATCAAAAGTCAACAGACTCCGTCAAGTTAATTAGGTTTCGAATATGTTTAAGATTTTTTATTTTCAAAATTTTGAGTTTCATACCAAGTTCGAAGTTGGGT
>JAOQMQ010000005.1:3577710-3594162 GCA_027563845.1 Erythroxylum subrotundum | reverse complement strand
CTAGTAAATTATCCGTCCTATTACTGATTAGTTTTAAGATGGAACCTCGTTTGAGCTTGTATATATTCAGTTTATTTGGGTATAAAATAATAATCTTACAAAATTTAACAGTAACCGAATTGGGGGCTGAGATTAGACATCTAGACGGACATTTGAAAAATTAAGAATCCAAACCAAACTAACTCTGATACTATATTATAATTTTCAATATGAGTAAAATATAGAGCTCGTTAACAATAATTAAGTTTAGGTCTAATCATTACTAAAACGATTAAAATTAGTCATTTAAATAATTAACTTGTACTATTTATAAATTTTTTAATATTTTCATATTTAGTGATATAAAATTCCATGATTGGAATGGTCTGTTACGAACGTGACGAAATTGGCCGGAGCCACTAACTATAAAGTATTAGCTCATACATTAACACATCATGAGAGCTGTATGCAAGTGGAGTACCGTAGTGATGCGTATGCAAGCGGAGTACAGTAGTGATGCGTTTGACTTATGCAGTACCTGAATAATGCCATTAGCTCCTCGTGGTGTTTTAAATATATAATTAATTATTTATTTTGGATTTGATGTATCACAAACAAACATTACATTGAAAAGGATAAAAGACTCAAATTTTCATTTATTATAAAAATAATAATATTATTTTATATAACCTAAAAGCATTTTATAATATTAAAAATATTTAAAAAGAAATTTTTTCTAAATTTCAATCTAGTTTTTTTATTTATCATATATTAAATATTATGCACATGATATAATTGTTATAATTACTCTGCCTTAATATTAATAAAGTTTTATGTTATATTAACTCAATATCATTTTTATTCAATAATATAAAATAATAAAAATAATTTTTTAAAAAATAAACTAAAGATCGTAAAGAATAAAACAATAATTAGGGCCCCAAAATTATAACCATGAATTATGTATTATATGATTGATGGTTATGCATATAACATACTCTATATTATTATTTCACCCTAATATTAATAGTTTGTGTTGTATTAGTTAATAGCATTTTTATTTAGGCGTGACAAAGGACCAGATTGATACTTAGCCTGAGCCCAACCCAAAGTTTGGATGATATCAGGTCAAGCTCGAACCTATTGTTCAAAATGACGTTATTTTGGATAATTTTTAGTCGAATAGTTGGGTGGTCATTTGGATATTTTGGATTGGACCTTACATTGGGCCCTCAAACTTGAAATTGGACTTGAAGCTAATTCAAATTGAGCCGGATCGGATCGGATTTAGCCCGCACATGGGTTATATTTATAGATCTGGGCGATATGTGACCTACAATATTGTAAGTTGGGCCTACTTGAATATACCCCAATCCAAACACAGACCATGCCCATGGTCTATTTACTCTTCCTGTCTCTTTTTTATGCCTTTGTGTAAAGTATACAACATAAAGAGTTGGGTCCATCTCTTTTACAAGTATAGTCAATCGGTTGATGTAATTAATAAGACTATAAAGAGAATGCAAAGAGTGGCTTAGTGAGTGTCGGCTGCATATGTACTTCCTACATTGGGATGGCAATGGGCCATTTGGTCCCATGAACAATGTCGTTTTGATATAATGATTAAAGATATTAATTAAAATGTTACCTTTTTTGAATTATTTTAAATTAGGTAAGAGATTTATTTTTTATGTAATTTAATTTAATGTTACAAATATTTTATAGAAAGAAAATAAGGCAAAATTAGCAAATATATTATTTATAATATTGAAAGAAAATTTTATTATAATTTATTTTTATTTGTAATAATTAATGATTATTTAAAAATAACCGTCATAACAACCGATAAAATTGTTTCTTTGTGACTACAGAGTTACGGTTCAAGTTAGAAACAACCTCTTTGAAAGAAACTAATTAAGTAATAAAGACCCGTGAAACATGTGAGAATCAAAATGAACTCACACTTGCCAAGAACATACTAAAGCATATGCCTCACTTTTACAAAAGCAAAAAAGGGTCATTGAATCAATTAGTCTCTTTATTTGCAATAATAGTTTCCTTTAAAGACATATTAAAAAAAGAAAAAATAGAAAGGATTAGAAGAAATGAGAACCAAAAAATTATTTCTTTGTCCAATAATTTATAAATTACATTTTTTAAATAAATCTTTTAATAGATTAACGATTTGAAATTAAGTGACAAGTTGATTTAAATAATACTTACATATTTCAACATAATTTTACTTAAGATTAACAACAGTCGGATCAGACTTGGGTCTACTCAAGCTTCAACATGATTCAAAATTTTACTGTCGAAGTTTGATCCTGGCTTAACCTAAAGTTTAATGGGGCACAAATCAAACCATATTAAATATCTATTTTTAAATTTTAAACTAAAAAAGCGTTTTTTTTTTAATTTGAACTTTAGATCAGACCAGACTCGAATATTCGGTATTAAAAAATACAAAATTCTAAATCAAAATTTAATTGACCCGAGTTGAACCAAACTGGGTCAAGTTAGCTCTGGTAATCGACCAAGATTGGTAGACATTTATTCTACAAAAAGTTGACCTTCAAACTATATGTATGGTCATATCTTAATTTATAATTGAACCAAACACCACATTAATGATAGTAATGTAAAAATCTAACATGTGAGATGTCTTGTCAGAGCCCTTCTTCAACATACATTGGTCTATGACTTTGTTCTTTTGCTTGATTGCCATTTGATTGGTGGTTTCTCAAAAGTTAAGTGCTTCAAGATAATTCCCCCTTTAATGGATAAACATACAGATGCTTACACTGTAGAAATAGTACTGAGATGTAATAAAGCATATGTTACTTTCTAGTCCTGAAGCTTTTGATTGCTGTCTGTGTTTTGTACTATTATTACAGTAGTGTACCTTCAGTTAACAACAAAATGATCAAATACTTGTCTAAATACTATGATTGCATTTAAGGTTTGAAAGAATAGAAAGTAAGTAAAAAATGTATTTTAAACTTAACAGACCTTAACATTTCGAAGCGGTTAAATTGAAATTCGAAGTCTTCAAGACAAAGTTTAAGTTTAACGGGATTAACTTTACGTCAATTATATAATAAGTCAATTTTGAATTCTTTAGAAATAAATTAAGATTTTTGAGGTTTCGCAAAAAAATATCTTAAAACTTTTCATGGCCATATTCTTATGTTTAGGTCATTCAAGAGAAAGTATGCCAAAGGGGAATTTGATTAAGTGTGTAGGTAAGATTTATAAAACACGAAAAAGAAATGTGATTTGTTTGACTAGTGGAATGTCTCGTAATTAATATTGATATCGTTGATTTAGGATAATTTCTTTATTTAACGTATAAACGGTGGATATTATAAAAAAGGTGATTCACTTTTTGATTAATTTAAAAAAGTTAATTACATGATAAGTAAAGTCTATTTTATTTTAAAAATACAAAATATATTGCATCACGTTACTTTTAATTAAAGGCGAGTTAATCACGTCAAATTTTTTGTTATGTTTTAAATGTTTTGAACATATTATGATTTAATTTAAACTTTTTTAAATATTAAGATTAAGTTGTATTATTTTGGAAATATTGAAATTCAAAATATATTTTTGGAGTCTTCAAATCTGTTATTCTCATTCTGCTGTATTTCTGTATCTGAACAAATCCAAACCATCCAAATCAGTAGTTTATACTTTCCTATCTCAAAATTGGGAATAGATCTATTGTTCCCGTAATGCTGTGAATTGGATGATTGGGATTTATTCATGATCAAGGCACAGCATATTGGGACGGGAAAGTATAAACTACTTACGAGAGAACCAATAATCAAGTGTTAATGGGGTACAAGCAGGTAGCTAAAATAGAGTCAAGCAAGGCAATGGGGTAAAGTAAAAGCAAGACCCTTTTAAAATGTCAGTCTGATTCTTTTTATGCAGATACCATTGCTTCCATGGCTGGAGAGAATCATCTTTTATAGTGGTAATTTAGAAAGAGGCCATTAAGTCAAGCAATAACATAATAAACAATTCTTGGTATATGATTACTTTCAAACCAAGATGATGTGAAGTCATCCATGTCATGAGGAGCTTTTAGAACACTTCCCTCTTTTACTTCTCTCTCTCTCTCTGTCTTATGCCCACCAAACCTCTCACGTAAAAGGGTCGGTCACTTAGTTCTTTATAATCAATTCTGGCAGCTTTTGGATTGTGACAGAAAGTAATTATTTCTATTAACATTCACTAAGCTCTGCAAAACTTCAGTGCTTAAGCTTTCTTGCCAGCAAACGTTGTACTCGTGTTTTCACCAGCTTGTCTTGTTCTTACTTCACTTGTACTGTATGTGGGTCTTCTCTGTGGACACTTGTGACGCGTTCCGTAGATGCTTCTTCAAGACATGTTTATGTTTTTGCTTCAAAACATTCTTCCACTTAACAAGGTTGCGTGACAAATGAGAGATCTTGGGGGTTGATCACTGATCTTCGGGTTCTTTATGAGTGAAATGGGGTCGAAAGTTGGAGTCTTTCTGGTGATCTTATGTGCAGCTGTGTATGTCACGTCCGTTCTTGGTTTGGCAGGTAGTGGGACTTGATCTTTTTAGTGTTTTCAGCTGGTTTCTCCATCTTTTATGTGTGAATTTACTTGAATTCTGAACTTGGAATGAGCCTGAGGATCTGTGTTCCATGGATGAATATGCCTTTACACGTGAAACACACATTTTCAAAAAGGAGTAGGTAGTGCAGTACAGTGACTTCTTGTCTTTCTTGGTTTCCGAATTTCACGTGTAATGTGAGTAATGCCCATGACTGAACTGCTTTTAGATCCTGGATTCCAAGTTAGAATTTAGTTTGTTGCTTCTTTTGGCTCATTTGATAATGCAAAATTGTTAAGTTCTTAACGATCTACTATTTGCAAGATAAATCTTGATAAGTTCTGTAGTCTGATTATCATTTCCAAGCTGATATTGCATCTCATGATACCTGAATTTCTGATGCTCTGTCTTTCATTTTCCTGTGATAAAATTTTCCCTGGAAAACATAAGAAGACTTGGAATTGGATTGTTAAAACACAATTAGAATGACAATGATCTGTGAACTTCTTGCTTATCTGATTGTTCCATTTCCGAAATAATTGCTAAATGAAATCTGCGTTTACGCCTCTCTCAGGTGGAAAAGACCAACAATTCATGTGATATGATCAAATAAGTATAGATGGCAGTGCTTTCCTACTTGGAGGCCATTTCTAGTCATCCACATTCTGAAAAACCAATATTCTATGGCATTGTTAGATATAATAGTTTTTTTGTGCCACTACACTATATGTACTTTGGTTGATGATCAATTAAAAAACACTTCACTCCACTTTGATTGATTATCTTTATTTTAATTCTTTCTTTTACTTTCTTGGCCACAGATCCTGGGTCTTCGCCTAATCAAACTCCACTGAGCTTTGGCAGGAAAAGACATGAAAAGCTCGTTGCAGAACCTCCATCTGGAGCATCCCACTTTCCCTTGTCTTTCCATCAATCTTCAAATAGAGGTAAAAGGCTTTCCCTTATCTTTCCATCCAACTTATGTAATATATGGAATTGGATAATCACAATTGTTTATCTTGTTGCAGCTCTTCATGCACATAATGACTATAGACCATCAAGCATTGCACTTGCACCTTCTGTGTTACCTTTTGAGGATCCTGCCAACAAATGGATGCACGGCTCTGCACATTTGCCTTTGATTGTAAGTCATAGAAATCACCACGCAAGGAAACATGTGAGCACTCCTGAACCAGCTTACTCTAGTCATCTGCATTTATCTGGAAGCACAGGTTTGATTCTGCAACTTAAAATAACCTCAAATCACTGTCCACAGATTACTACAAATAGTTCATCTAGATTTGAACTTCTTTTGATTGAATGATAGGCCCTTCAATCTCACCAATCCAGTCTCCGTATCCTTCATCTTGGAGGCGGAATTCGCTTGCACCTGCAACGTCACCCCATATCTCACCAAGCCAAATCAACAGTATGAGAAGATTTCCTTGTTATTTGATTCAGTCGTTAACCTGGTGCTTTGTTTTTCTAATATCAATTTACAAGTAACTCATGGAGATGCAATTTATTGACTGCAAGTTCACATTCACCCCCCTGCAAAGTCTCCGGTGGATTATTCCTTCAAAAAGACAAAGTCTCCACCACCATTACATATGATGACTCTGCCACCACCACCTCCTAGTGGTAACTTCTTGTTATATATATGCATTAATCAATCTTTTCAGATTTGGTGTAATTGGCGTATTAGATCTAAACCTGGGTAAGTGGTTCATTCTTGTAGATTGTACATTGGTTACATGTGCAGAGCCGTTAACAAATACACCCCCTGGATCCCCCTGTGCATGTGTGTGGCCTATTCAAGTGAAACTTCGCCTTGGTGTTGCGATCGATACGTTTTTCACCTTGGTGACAGAGCTTGCTGATGAAATTGCAGCCGGTGTTGCCCTCAATGATAGCCAAGTCCGAATAATGGGAGCAAATGCAGCTAGTGAACAGCTAGACAAAAGCACTGTTCTCATCAATCTTGTACCAAGAAGACTAAAATTTGATGATACTACTGCACTTTGGATCTACAAGAAATTCTGGAACAGACAGGTTCAAATAAAGGCTTCTGTCTTTGGTCCCTATGAAGTATTGAATGTGCAATATCCAGGTTATATGCTGAACTTCAAGTGAAACTTCAAATTTTATCATTCAACTAAGTTCATAAAACATCCCTTGGAAATATGGATTACTGGATTAAAGGACCATGTAGTAGCAGTCATTCTTGAGCATTGAATTAAGGATTGTTGATTTAGAATACAGAAGAATTTCTCAAAAAAGACATGCTACGAAGGAAATTTTGTTCCTTACTAAGTTACAATATTAGAACTCTTAAGCTGGAAATGAATATTGCTCAATTGGTATTAAAAGTGAGATCACCTTCTTTTTCTCATGTTTATGCATCTCTAGTCAACATAAGAAGAGCATTGTATGTTATATGCAGTTCTAAGCTGGCACAACCTGCAGGTCTCCCACCGTCTCCACCATCACCATCTACGATTTCTACTAGTGAAGATGGTTCATATGCTGGTCATGGAAACAATGGAAGGATAAATAAACCTTTAGGAGTTGATGTGCCCAGATGGAAGAAAAATGGGCTTAGCAAAAGCATTATGGCTGTAATAATAGCCTCCACCTTAACTGTCTTGGTTATATGCATTGCAATTTTTTGGCTGTTTATATCGCGATATAGAACCTATTCTTGTCAACCGCAACAAGTTCCACCTCCAGTAGTTTCCTCTACTGCAAAACCATCAGGTATAACCATTTGGACCATCTTCTACCGGACTTTGTGATGATCGTTTCCAAGTTGTTTGGAGAATTATGGTCATTATTTCCACATTTCTGTATCACTTTTAGGATATGCATAGCTCTTGAGATGCATATATTGATATCCAAACTTTACAGGGACTTCTAAGCCAACAACTTGTGCAAGTATGGCTGATTCTAAATCAGTGTCATTAACTGCTGGTGCAAGGACTTACACTGGATCTGCTAAGACATTCACTTTGATTGAAATAGAGAGAGCTACTAATAACTTTGATGCTTCAAGAATACTTGGAGAAGGTGGATTTGGTGTTGTTTACCGTGGAAAGCTAGATAATGAAAAGGAGGTAGCTGTGAAGGTTTTAAAGAGAGATGATCAGCATGGAAGCCGTGAGTTCTTGGCAGAAATTGAGATGCTTGGCCGTCTGCATCACCGAAATCTAGTTAAGTTGATTGGAATCTGTACAGAGGGTCATCTTCGCTGCCTCGTCTATGAACTTATCCCAAATGGAAGCGTTGAATCACATTTACATGGTGAGTGAAATTCTTACAGATGTTCATTGTTGCTTCCATTTGTGGGGCAAAAGTGTTCCATTTTCATTTTCTTAAATCAAACACCTTCTTCAATGATTTCCTTTTGGTGTTCCTAGGACTTGACAAAGAGAGGAGTCCACTTGACTGGGATGCTAGAATGAAGATTGCCCTTGGTGCAGCTCGAGGCCTAGCATATCTGCACGAAGACTCGAATCCTCGGGTCATACATCGTGACTTCAAGTCCAGCAACATCTTGTTAGAGCATGATTTTACTCCAAAGGTTTCAGATTTTGGATTGGCTAGAACAGCAGTGGATGAGGGGAACAAACACATCTCAACACATGTTATGGGAACTTTTGGGTATAATTTCTCACAACAATCATAGTTGCTTGAAAGTTTTATATGCTACCTTCCAATTTGAAAGCTTTTTTCTTGTAATATATCTTGTTCAGGTATCTGGCTCCAGAGTATGCAATGACAGGCCACCTTCTGGTTAAAAGTGATGTTTACAGCTATGGTGTTGTCCTCCTTGAGCTCCTAACAGGACGAAAACCTGTCGACTTGTCACAACCACCAGGTCAAGAAAATCTTGTTGCTTATTCTCGCCCACTCCTCACAATCAAGGAAGGATTAGAAACAATTACTGATCCAGTTATCAAGTCAACCATTTCGTTTGATACCGTAGCTAAAGTAGCAGCTATAGCATCAATGTGTGTTCAACCTGAAGTATCTCACCGCCCTTTTATGGGTGAAGTAGTTCAGGCCTTGAAGCTTGTATGCAATGAATTTGACGAGACAGAAGTGCCTGGTTCAACAAGTTGCAGTCATGAGAAACTTCAGCAGCAGGAGGACAATAAGAACAGGAGGGTTTCAGGTGAGCTGATGGAAGCTCTGCCACCTGATAAATCTTTGCCATTATCATTATCAGAGTTATTGACAACACCAATTGAACTCGAGGAGCAGGAAAGCGAGTCCTTTAGAAGGCATTCTACGTCAGGTCCTTTGATGACAGAAAGAAGGAGGCAGTTATGGCAGAGATTAAGAAGTTTGTCTAGAGGCAGTATGAGTGAACATGGGTCATCACAAAAACAATCCCCAGGAACAAGTTAGAATTCGATCTCCCGTTTCAATGTTCAGATATTTGTCTGATGTGATCACGCATGTCTTGAGAAAAACCTGGAAAGATTCCATCATTTTTTGTTTCAACACAAGACATGAAGTTGAAGCTTTCCAGTTTTGGGGCTACTGTAGTAGATATGTTAGATGAATGAATTGTATGTGTTGGTGTCTGGTAAGAACTGGCTTTCAGGAAGACATTCCTCAGATGTTCTTTCCATTTCCAGTTTCCTGTGTCACATTTTTGTTTGGTATAAGAAACATTTCTGGGGTATGGATGCAGGAAAGTATTACCTTGGATTGTTAATAAAAATTCTTAAAGTCTGAATCTTTTTCTTATAATCTATATAAATTCCATTGAACTCAAGAATGATACGTTTGGAAGAATCCCTGCACACTTGGACCCATCTGTTAACTTCTTTCACCAAACTCTTACAAATCAATTCTCATAAACTTCCCACAACCTCAATAATTGAGTTAAAGCAAACACTTAACTCTAGTCCTAATCACAAATGGTTTTTGATGGAATGTTGACACTAGGAAATGTACTGTGTATTTAGCATAGTACATGGGATGCGTTGGAGTGGTTTTAGGACAGGAAAAGAACATTAAACATATGACTCAACTTGTAGATTTCTTTTCACTGTCCTCTTCGTGGCAACCAACCATGTCAACTTAAGCTACAAATCATGGACACGGATAAGATGAGACAAGCCACTACTCTATATAATACTCAAAACAGCTTGCTAAAATATTTAGCTACATTACAATTCCACTACTCAATGCCCCACCTCCTACTTGACTTGCTCATCTTTAGATATTACCTTCATTTTCTTGTCTGTCTCTCAAAATCTTCAGTCCCATGTATCTGCAGTTCAAAAGAAAGGTACTGTTACAACAAGTCTGGTATGAAATTTTTATTCCTTATAAGAAAGAACAGACAACTTGTCAATGAACCAAAGTTGATAGCTATGGCTAGGAATGACTCTTGCTGTGGTCTTACCTTCCCATCATCATTACAGTGGCTTGAGGATTAGTTCCGGGGGACTTATCGAACACTGATCCATCGACAACACGGAGCCTCGTGATGCCAAGAACCTTGTAGTCAGGATCCACTACCTTGCCAACATGACAGCCACCATGATAGTGCCAAATTGTTATGACAGTGTCCTTGCAGAACTGCTCCAGGGACTTGGTGTCATTGGGATACCTAGGGACAAGGTTAACATTAGCGTGGACACTCATGTTAAGGATTCTCTCGGTTGGAATCTTGTCACATTGTGTCACGTTCTTGAAGTACTGAGATTGCACCATCTTGGTGACCATCCGAACACCGTGAACGCAACGTCGTAAATCGTCTGGATGTTGGAAATAGTTGAAGGTGACAGAAGGGTTATCATCAACATTGGTGTTGATCAGATGGAGCTGACCTGTTGAGACTGGATTGGCAATCTTCTCAAGAATGAATCCCCCCATGAATGCTTCATGTGGTAACTCTTTCTTTCTGTTAATGTAAGCTTGAATGGCTTCTGGTGTCCTTTGTTTTGGAGGAATTGTAGATAGTTGGCCTACCTGGTTTACGCAACAGACTTGAATACTTACTGATCTGAACATTCAAACTAAACTTAGAAGAACGAAAATGGCAAATTTTCCTTCAAGTTCTTACCTCTGCAGACATTATTCCATGGTGACAATGTATGCTGTCATTGGACTGACCAAATCCACTGCTACCTTCAATGTACACACCCAATTTGGTGATTCCTACAGTCTGGATTAGTGACTGCTCGACCGGACTTTTCGTCGGAACAAAGATCGCATTCATGGGGTTATCAGCCATGCCTTTCCCAACAAAATTGTTATCTAGGACTACAGGAATGTTCATCTTTTCAAGATCGGCTCTTGGACCAACTCCACTCAGCAACAACATCTGTGGGGTTCCAATGGCTCCACTTGACAATATTACTTCACTGCTCTTGCAATTTGATAGGAAAGCTTGATGCTTTGCACCATTTTCATCTTTGAAAACAACTCCTACTGCCTTTGGTTGCTTTCCTGAATCCAGACATCACCAAAAACATTAGTAAACAAGCTTTTCATATTCATAGACATCAATGGAGTTCAGACCACATACGAGCTTCTCTTGAATGTACCTGACGTGTCGAATAGAACTTTCTGAACTGTGGCATAAACCAAGACAGTAAGCTTCTGAGGGCTGGCGGTGGCGAGTAGTTCAGCAGCAGTGTGACGACGGCCGAACCGATCGAAGATGGTACCACCAATCTTAGTTCCATTAATATGGTCATAGGTGAATCCATTAAATGGTGACACACCAACATCCAAAAGACTATCTCTTACAGCAACCTGCCATGGAGCAATCTGTGGTTGATGAACAATTTGCTTCTCAACCCATGGATATGACTCATTTACCAACTTTTGATCCCAACCCACTTCCCTTATAAACCTGCATCACAAGAACATCATAGTTTCAATCGTCACTTATCAGATAAAATTCCACACTTTTGTACCTTGTAATTTAGTATGTTCACTCTTCCTTCTTAGAAACATTTGCTTGATCATATCTAGACACATTTTGAAGCAATTACATTAACCTTTAGATTTAAGCTGATTAAGAGATGTAAGAATTTCTCTCTATGTACATAATTCAATTCTTCATATGTGTAAGAGAATTTACAAGTATTTCATCTTTTCAATATCAAATAAAAGCAATTCTCAAAACTTATTATGTGTGATAACCTTAGACTATGATTATACAACTAAAATAAATCTTATTAATTTTTCATTATAAAATATCTTTACAAATTTGATCGATTTTGAATCACTCGTGACATTCATTATCCTTCAAATCGGGACAGAAATAATTAAAGCCGTAATCATAAAAACTAATGATAAGATTTAAACCTTAATTCTCTTAGTTTGGTCACATTGCACTACCAACTTAAGTAATGTTATGATATTAATTATGGTGGGGATATTTTTAGGTGGTCTTGTGATATTATATAGGTACAAATGATACAATGTATATGGGCCAAAATGGGTAATTGACTAATAAAAGAAAATTAATGTCTTAGTTAGATTTAGAAGAAAATTAATGTCTTAGTTACATTTAGACCTAACTTTATATATTTTTCCTTCACCTAATATTTCCAATAAAGCTAATGAAGAAGGGTCATAAATGCTCTCACATTGAGCCTTCACTTTCATTACTTTGTAAGACCATAATAAATGCTCCTCACCAAATAATACCTACCTTTGGACTCCATTACCATTTTCTTCTAAGGTTTGGGTTAGTAACTTTTCATGGTAACTTTACTTATTGAGACATGGAGGCTTATTATAACCATTTTTTCTTAATTTTCTTGTACTATATTAAATTATAAAATCAACGTATTTAGTGCACAAGACTTCTTGCTTTGTGAGAGTGTTAGAAGGATCATAATATACTCATTCTTTCTTTGCTTACCCTCAAATATGCTAAATTCTAATATAAGCAATCTTCATTATCTTCAATCAACAAAAAATTGGATTAGGATTTTTTTGTCAGAAATTTACTAGAGAATTATTAGTTAGTACTTCATTATTATTTTTTTCCTTAGAATATGAAGTGTTGTTATGCAAATAGTAAAATTTCTTTTTAAAGAATATGAGTACTTTCAAGTCCCAAAAAATAATATAATACTATAAGAGCAATATCTATATATTTAAGAGTACTAGTCCAACTCAAACTCAAACTCTTTATGTAATTTCTAATAAATCCATATTTATTAATTTATTGATTAATTTTTTTCTGGATTTTAAAGTTGAAAATTGAATTTTTGGTGTAAAAAATGACTATATTTCATAGTTATAAAATTCATACTTTGAATTCTCTTGTAGGTTAGTTTTCTCCATCACTGAAGCCTGAGATAAGGATTCATACTAATTTGTCATGTTAGAATCTAACGTTACAACATCATTTGACTGATGCCTGACAAGTGAGCCAGCTATGGCAGACACTTGTCAGGGTCTCCATGAACATGCACTCCATGAGCCCAGAATTTGACACAACACATGGAGGTGAGACTTGGACAAAATTTTGCATGAACTTAGCTGTTTTGGGGCACACAGACACGTACCTCGGACTTGCTCTGGAATAGAAACCTGCATTGATACAAGTGCCACCACCCAAAACCCTGGCCCTGGAATTGAGTACTCCATCGGTGGAAGCAAAGAACTGTGAAGCAGAAGTTGGTGATATGTCTGCAAGTGTGATATGGAAGTTCCTGAGGAAGGAGACATTGGCATTGGTAAATGGCACACCACCTCTCTCCAGCAGCAAAACACTGAAGTTGTGAGACAGTGTGGAAGCCAACGGACAGCCTGCGGTGCCGCCTCCGACGATTATGTAATCGTAGACATTGCCTGATCCACTGCTCGACGAGAATGAAGATGATGAAGAGAAACTGCTGGCTTTCTTGATAAAAGGGTATCGATGCTTCAAGTAGTACTTCTCATCACCTACAACCAAACCACATAGCTTCACCATTAATGAGATTTAAACAGTGTAATTGAGGTATCAGTATGGCTTATTTAATGAGGGTTGAGCTGTGTGTAAGATTATCCACACATGAATATTGATGAGTCCAACCACTTCCAAATTAACATGTCGTTATCTGCAATCTGTCCACCATTAACGACAGGTCTGTTTCCACTTCTGGGTTGGCTCTTAATAATAAAAAGTTGCGCTCTTTACCCTTAAACTTTTCGAAACCAACTAAAGAAACAAGAAGCAGCAGAAGAAGAACAAGGACTCACATTCTGCAACTTCAGGTGTTACAGATCAGTTTTAAGCAACAGAAACATTACCAGTTGAAGAGATTCAAAAGTAAAAGAACTGTAAATAGGAACTCATGTAGAGAGAAAGGTGACAGTGAATTGACAAGGAAGAATATATACATATATATAGGTGGAGAAGGAGAAGGAGAAGGAGATAATAATAAGAGACCTTGACAAGAAGAAGAAAGAGCCAAAAGCCATAGAAAGAGCTTGAGCAGTAGATTTGAAGCCCCAAGAAAAGCCATTGAAAGTGCAGTAGACGGACAGAAGCCAAACTGAGATTCACAGAAGAAAACTCCTGCAGATTGCTTTCTCCTTCTATTTGGCTGCTTCTGGTTGGTCTTGGTTTGTGTGTGTTTGAGTCACGTTCACTTATATATACTTCTCTCAAATCATGTTAAACCACAAAAACACACACACACACTTATAAAAAGAAAAACTAAGCTTTTCTTTGAGCACCGCCAAATCACCAACAGAAGTATAGTTATACAACACACCTCTCTCTCTCTCTCTCTCTCTCACTGAAATGTATTAAAGATTCCCTGAAACGACAACTGGATGTGGAGGGTCATTAATGGTGGTCATCAATGCACGGTTGGAGAAGTAATTAATGGCCGTTTGATGGACTCTTACGTGATATCTAGCTGACCACCTCCATTGCCAGCTTAACAATCCACGCCTTTGTTCTGATATATAGTAAACTCCAGCGTTTACTCTTGGATTCTCTTTTTTAGTTACTAATATGTATTAAAGCTTCTCAAGGTTAAAAGTAGTGTATAAGGAAAAGATGGTAATGAAGCTTTTAGGTTTCCCACGAGAGGGATTTTATTGCTCATAATTTATAAAATCATTAAATGGAAAAACAGTAAAGTGTATATATATGAAATATCAAATAATGCTTATTTTCTTGCAAGAGGGCGAGCCTTAAAGTAACCGGTAAAGTTACTCTTTTGTGACCATAAAATCACATATTCAAGTATGCTAGTTGTTTCATTCCATAAATAATAGACTCGAATATTCAAGAAATCCGTTGGGCAGGAGAATTCACACCTCTTACAACCGACACAGTCCTTCATTCTTGGAGCAGAAGCAATTTGCTTAGCTTTACATACATCCCAAGGTATTATTTCTAATACATCCGTGGGACAATCTCGGACACATTGAGCACATCCTATACATGTATCATAAATCCTTATTGAATGTGGCATTGGATTTATAATGTTTTTGAACATCATAATTTTTCGATCTAGACAATTTCTAAATGAATCATATATTTGCTTAGAGGATTAAGGAAATAGTGTTCTTGTAAAAATACAAAAGAAAAATTATGTACATTATGACTCTCCGCAGATCCCCGCAAAGCGGGAAGCCTTATGCGTCGAGTATAGTGACTTTGACTTTTGTACTTGCACGTGTTTTATTATACAAATGTGGGGAAAATGTTTATTATAGATGATTTTCTATAATTAATCCGTTTTATTTGTAATGTAAAGATGTTTATTGAAAAATATCTCATAATATTAAAAACCATTGAATTTTATCAAATTATTTTAACATAAACTATGATGTAATTAACTATTAAATATATAACAAAATTAGCATGATTTCTCTAATTTGATCAAAATTAGCATGATTACTCTAATTTGATTTTAATATTGAAGAATTATATTAAAAACGATTAACTAAAAATTTTTATAACATATTCTAAATTATTTTTAATAAATTCAAATATAAAAGTTCATTTTAGAAAATATTAATCACATAGGACGTTTGCTATATATACCTTTTCCTTGCCATCTTAAAAATATATCATTAACGTATGATTCATCAAACTTGATGTATTGCATTTTTTTATATGTATAGTCATATGTATTTATTAATATTTGGTATTATAATTAAGTTATACTATATTTCAATCTATCAAAAATTACTTTTCTACTATATAAAAATAAGGTTGTTTATTATTAGAATATAAATTCAAGTTGGTGGTTGGTAGTTAACCCAATGCACAGGGAAGTTCCATCAAATCACAAGCCAACACAGAAGCTGTTCTAAGTGCCATTCCATCGCTGGAAGTTGACTGAATCTGACTCATATAATATTAATAAACCATTAAATATTTTTTGTTTTGAAGGTAATATTGTAGTATATAAATTTGAGCGGTTCTATCAACTTTAATAAGTTGCATTCAAAGCATTTATTGATCTGGATTTTAATTCCATAACTTCATTTTTTGCTTTTTTTTTTCTTTTTCCTATTATAAGAAATGATTACTTCAACTAGTGAATGGTCGATTCAACTTGTGTTAAGTTAATAAAAGTTCATTTTTGCAAAAATGTCCCTGATTTTTTTAAAATAGAAAATATCGGCCACTAGTTGGTATCAGGCAAAGTTGTGAATACCGTTTTAGATTTAGTACCGGATTGAATTCTAATACGGTATTATACCAGTATCGGTCAATACTGGATACCGTTTTGGGTAATTTTTTAAATTTATAAAATAGTCCCTAAAATTTTTAAAATTTGCAAAATAGTTCATTGGTATATTGTACGGTTATACTCACTACAAGAAAAATAGAGTTTAGCGACGGAAATTACCAACGGAATTTGTACATATTCCGTCGGTAAGCTTAATTT